>PVJS01032128.1:0-22970 GCA_004027185.1 Glis glis | reverse complement strand
CTAATGCATGTGTATCTATGTTTATAGCTGCACAATTCACAATTGCCAAACTTTGGAACCAGCCAAGGTGTCCATCAACAGATGAATGGATCACAAAACTATGGGATATGTACACAATGGAATTTTACGCAGTCACAAAGAAGAACAAAATCACATCATTTGCAGGGAAATGGAGAGAACTAGAGAACATCATGCTAAGTGATATTAGTAAGACACTAAGAGTAAAAAATTGATGTTCCCCCTAATCTGTGGGAACTAGATAGAATGGGACGTATAAGGGACTTAGAAGGGAAGAAGAAGAAATCTTTAGATGCACACTCTACTTTTAAAAAAGTCTATTTAACCATGCTCAAAATCTTATTGAATTATATTTAGACATTTATGTTATTTTAAATTTTTCATTAGTGAAAATATCTATTGATAAACAATGTATTAGGGTAAATTCTTTAATGTGGAATTCTAGGCTGATGGTTTTGATAATTTCAATGTCTCTTGATAGAAAATGTCAAATTAGTTTCCCTGAGGGTTGTCCTGTTTTGATTCCCACAAGGAAATTACCATGAGTGGCAGTTAAGCTTTTTGCTAGGTTAAACCAACCAACATGGGCCTGGATACCAAGGAGGAGGCTGATATCCAAGAAATGACTGAGCACAGAACCGATCTGTCCTGCAGGTGATATGATAGCATTAGGAGACGTTGGAACACAGCCTCTGGCCAGAAGGTGTGAGAGAGGAATTCAGAGTCACACTAGAGATGAAATTGGAATGTACTGGAGAAGCAAAGAAATGAATAGGTTAAACTGCTTGGAAGTGAGAACAGATGGGCTAAAGAAAAAAAGGGGGGTGGGGATGAAGAGTCCAAATCAGATGCTGAGATCAGAGGGACAGAGAATAGAGATGCCAGGACAATTTCCTAATGTGAATGAAAACAGACAAAACCAGGGCACCATCTTGAATGTTCTTGCCACCAACCCAGCACAGCATTGGGTACTCAGTAAATATTTGCTGTATATTCATTATGCCTGATCCCAATTTTTGGTGATTGAGTTGTTCCTGTGTGCAGGCAAAGCGAGAGCACCAGCCAAGCCCCCCCATCCTCCTCTAATTAGGTGCTAAGTGCCAAAGGAATAGGGGAAGGGTTCAAAACCAGCCACAGACAGAGGCCTAATAGCTCCAGGCTGGACATCCAAGGCCTTAAACAAATATAAAGTGCAGTTCTGGGGCCGGTTCGAAAGCTCCACTTTTACTTTAAACTGTGATTAGGAGCTCATGCTTTTAAAGAAAGCTCATGCTTTTAAAACCTCTCTTGACACCAACATCTGCAGCAGCTCTGAATTATTCGGTGGTTTAATTTACAGCAGGTAGGTTGAGTGGTGAGAAATTTTCAGTAGCAGTGTCTGAACTAACATTTCCCCAAAAAACTTTTTAAAAAGCCTATAGGATGGTAACTGAATAGCTCATTATTTCCTCTGAAAAGGCTAGACTCGGTGGGTTGTCCGTACCTCTACGGCTCCCTCTGTGGTGCCAGCTTCAAACGTTCCATCCCTGAGTGCTCAGGTGCGTGATTTTGAGTCTCTCCATTGTACCTGAAAAGCACCCAGAGCTGATCCAAACTGCTCCAGGAGTTTCCAGAGAAGTCTAATAACTCAATAATAACAGGACCTTAAAATTGTGTTCTACTATCCCATTTTCAAAGAATTTTGCAGGTAGGAATGTAAAATTAATATCTCACCAGTACAATGGTTAATTCTGTGTATCAACTTGACTGAGCCATGGGATGCCCAGATATCTAAGTGTGTCTGTAAGGGTATCTAGAAGAGCTTAGTGTTTGAAGTGATGGATTGAGTAAAGCAGACAGCCCTCCCCAATGTAGGTGGGCATCATCCAATCCACTGAGGGCCTGTGTAGAACAAAAAAGCAGAGGAAGGCTGAGTTTGCACTCTGCCTGACTACTTGAGCTGGGACATCATCTCTCTAAACTCATTTTCAGGCCTTCAGATGCACACTCAAGTCTATAGCACTTTTTAGCCTCCACAATCATGTGGGCCAATAACTTACAATAAATCTCTTTATGTATCAATTCCTTTATTTATATATAATGCATACACACAATCTCCTGTTGGCTCTGTTCCTCTGGAGAACAATGAACAATACACACTATAAGGGAGGAAGTCTGTTTTATACATGAATGCACACAGAGTGGTGAGTGACACCACACCATGATAAAAAGCTAGCTAGGAACAAAGTTGGGCACAGGATAGTAGAACTGATTAAATGTTTCCTCTATAAGCTCACACATTCATTTTATTCACTGAAGATGGGAAGGAATTTCACAAAAGGATATACAAGCACCGAGCGGGGAGTAGCATCTCCAAAATCTTGTACCAACTGTGCTGTTTGTCCAAAAAATTCCCATCTCTTCCAAGACAGGCACATGCCAGGCCCCAAAACCTTTCAGTCTGCAAATTCTTTAAAGAGCAGTCTACCAGGCATTCCATTGTGTGAATCCAGCTCCTTTTCTCTTTTGGTGTGCCTGTGAACCACCCTCAGATGATTTTGACAGTAACCTACTCACCAGAGTATTTTGTAAGAAGTGTATTTCTAGAGATAAGATCAGAATTCTTAATGATAGGAACCGAATATGGCATATGATACAAAATAGACTTCTGATTTCAGCACCTTGGACAGTCTCCCTTTAGCTTGGGAGCCTGGGAAATAGCTGACACCCACTCCACATGAGCAAGGCTGGGACCTTGTAGGAGAAGCCACAAGGGAACATTACAGCTAGGAAAGAATTCAGACAGCATGAAAACCAGCCTCCTCATTTAACAAATGCAAAAACTGAGGCCTTGAGTTAATAGCAGTCATAAGTAAAAATAAAATCTCCTGATCCCCAGTTCGATGTCCCCCTTATCCACTCAACTACTCACAGCATTGTGCTGATCCAAGTGGTAAGGCATACTTGTGGCTCTGTTGCCTTGGACATTACTGACATAGCTGGCATCTGGAGATCTGCTTAACCTTCCTTGGAATGAATATTTTATATCTACCACTTCTCTATTCTGACCAGGGCTAACCTCTGTGCTGAAGAATCATAATGCCACAGTACTTACACCAATGGATAGCTGTTACTTCCTAATGCTAATGAGAGCACTAACATTGAAATTATTAGGAAAATAAAAATAAATATAAAACCTTATTTGTCCAGTCTGCTGAATGGGAAGTTGACTTACTTGAGACAGCTTTTCAGAAGGAAGCGAATTAGTTTTTTCTGCATTTTATTCTGTCTACATCTTCATTCCAGGCTTGCATTACATTTCAAAGCATGATAAGTCCAGCTCCTTGTTCCTTGACAGAATCCAGACTAACATTAACCAAATTGATTTCTATTCTCTCTGCTCTGTGTAGCCATTAGACATGTGTTGTGTTGGAGCCGGGCCAGCATGCCTTAATTAATGCCCACCAGTTATTGTGTATTGCATTCCTTCCTACTGGCACTTAGTTCTTAAAAAACTGGTCCTAGGCAGGGAACAGAATGTAGATGCATGCCAATGAATCCCAATGGTGTGGATTAAGTTAAGATGAAGACATAGAATAATACCACTCTGGTCTTTATCCACACAGTCATAGATAATTTTTCCCTCCTATGAAAGCAAGAGTATGTGTTAAAAAGCCCATTTCTAGGATTTAAGAGTCATGATGCATTGAGCAATCTCATTCAACACAGTAAGCTTCAACTGTCTCTGATTAAGAGATTTGCTTCTGTCCAACATCTAGTTTCTGTAATGGAGACCACAGGAAATGATATATACAGGAAAAAATCAGAGGCATATCATGTACCAATTTTAAAATGTAAAATAAATGAGCTCAGCCTAACCTAGGTTATATTAAATGACCTGAGCACTAAAATGCAGAATATATGCCTATATTTAACATAAGTTATGTTAAATATCTAGGATAAACATATTTTATATTGCTCATCAATTCCTATGCAACACTACTTACTTTTCAAGGATAATCTTAATGCATCATTTCCATTAGGGAAGACTGTTGATTCCTGTGGCATATTATAATCATCAAAAGTGACAGAGTATCCTTCCATCTAACCTGCTCCTCTAGAACTTTGCCAGTCTTCATCAAGGGTTTTAGGCTGTTTTCCTTCCTCTTGCCCTGGGCAGGCTTGTGCCTGTGTCAACATAGAGAATGTGGTGGACTTCTAAAGCTATTTGCATGACTTCTAAAGCTATTTGAGAATGCATGGTAGGATTTCTCCACAGGTCTGTTTCTCTCTTGTGTTCTTGCCTTTGGAACCAAGTCATCACGCTATGAGGAAGTTCTAGCCACATGGAGAGGCCTATAAGTGTGTTCTGGTTGAACATCCTGGTGAAGATTTCAGCTGAGTGTCAACATCAACCCTAAACACACGAGTGAACAAGTCTACAGGGGACTCCAGCTCTCACACGTAGAGTTATTACATGAAGTCAAGGCATTCTTGTTGAGCTTTGCAGAACCATGAGCAAAATAAGTGGGGCCATTTTTTAACCAGTAACATTGAGAGTGGGTTGTTATATAGCCACAGTAACTAGAGAGGACTTGGGTACCGGAAATGGGGAGCTATCAAAACAAAACCTAGATGTGTGAAAGTAGTTTGGGAACCAAGGGGAAGATAGAAGTGGATGGTCCTTGAAAAGCCATTAGCTGACACATGGTGGCCCTGAGGAGCTGGTCTGTGAGGGCTTCAAAAAAGTAAGGAAAAGTTTTACTTGGAGTTTGAGGAAAGGGGACCTTGAGATGAAGCGACAGGCAGTTTAGCAACACGGTTAGCCACATTCATATAGGAAATAGAAAGCTTATCTATTGACCTGGATGATCAGGCTAAGGGGATTTCCAGGAAGAGTGTTAGAAACAGATGTCACCTGCTTCTAGTTGTTTATAGGAAAATGAGAGGGGAAAAAGATAAACTGAAAGAATAATTGTCAAATATAAAGGGACCAGGGCTTAGTAGGTTCAAAAAATAAATTTTTTTCATTATCAGCCTTTCCATAAGGAAAATGATGCTAAAATTATGAAATGGTTTCTAGGCAAAGGTCAAATCTAGAGCTGTTATCAGGGAGATCACATATGGCGCTTTATCTAAAGAGAAAACCAATGATGCAACTGAAAAATCTTACAGTAAGAACTCAGAAATATTTAAGATGGTATCTCAAACTAAAAAAATACTTTCTGCAATGATCTTAAGGTTATATCTCACAGACAGTTTCTATTAAAAAACAGAGCTAAGAATCCTAAGTGTATTGTCTCAGAACAGTCTTTTAGGGAGCCCAAGGTAGAGAAGGCTTTATCTCAAAGAAACTTTATGATTTGGGCTTTTGTCTGATAGAGTGAACTTTAATAAAATTTAACTAGAAGAAACAAAGATAATATAAAATGAAAAGAGCCCCCACAAACTAGCAATAGAAGGGAAGTCCTTCAATTTAATAAAAGGCACCTACAAAAAAATCCACAGCTACAACATCATTCTTAAGATTGAAAGACTGTATGCTTTCCTCCCTAAAATCAGGAACGAGGTCTAGCTATGAAAATTCCACACACAAAGGTAAATAAAATGTATCCAAATTGAAAAGGAAAAGATAGATCTACCTTGATTTGCAGAGGGTATTATTTTGAATATGGAAAATCCTAAGGAATACACACACACACACACACACACACACACACACACACTCACACACACACACTTCTGAGAACTAATCAAGTTCACAACATAAAATAAAGATATAAAAATCATTGTATTTCTATGCTCTAAAAACGAATACTTTGAAAATAAAATTCCATGGCAATAGCAGATAGGGAAATAAATTTAACAAAAAGTACAAAACATCATCAAATTAATTTAGGAAGGCCTAAATAAGTAGAAATATATTGCATGTTCATGGAGTCAAACTCTTAATAGTGTTCAGATAGTGATATGGCCTAATTTATTTACAGACTAGATCCAATCTCTGTCAAAATCCCAGCAATCTTATTTTGTAGAAATTGATAATATGATTCTGAAATTCACATGGAAATTCCAGAGACCAATAATAGTCAAAATAATCCTGAAAAAGGAAAAAAGATGGAGGATTCACACTTTCCATTTTCAAAATTTACCCCCAAGATACAATAATCAAGACAGTGTACTATATGTCTATGGCACAAGAATAGACATATAAATCAATGGAATAGTATTCAATATCAAGAAATAAAACCTTTAAACTGTGTGTGTGTGTGTGTGTGTGTGTGTGTGTGTGTGTTTGTGTGTGTTTTACTGGGGATTGAACTCAAGAATGTTATACCTCTGAATTATACCCTGAGCCCTATTTTATTCTTTACTTTTAAAACAGGGTGTCACTAAGTTGCTGAGGGCTTTGCCATGTTGCTTAGGTTAACCTCGAACCTTGAATCCTCTGTCTCGGCTTCCCAAATACTGGGGTTACAAGCATGTGCCACTCATGAAAAGAATACCAGGACAATTCAATAGGAAAATAGTAGGTTTTTTTAAACAAACTGTTGGAACAACTGGATATCCATGTGTAAAAACATACCACCCACAAAAATTCACTTAAAATGGACCTTTGGACTAATTTTAAAAGCTACAAATACAAAACTCTAAGAAGAAAATATAGGAGTAAATCTTTATGGCCTTTGTTTAAGCAATGATTTCTTAAGTAGGACACCAAAAGCAAAATCAACAAAATTTTTAAAAACTTGATGAATCAGATTTTATGAAAATTAAAACTTTTTTGTAATCCCAGTACAGGAGGATTGCAGGTTTGAGGATAGCCTTAGCAATGTAGTGAGACTTTCAGTAACCTAGCGAGGTCCTATTTAAAAACAAAAACAAAAACAAAAAAAGGCTGGGACTGTAGCTCAGAGGTAGAATGCCCCTAGGTTTAATCTTCAGTACCACAAAACAAAACAAAAATAAAGCTTTGTGTTGCAAATGATGCCATCAAGAAAGTAAAAGACAACCCATACAACTAGAGAATATATTTGCAAGTCATGTATCCCATAAGGGATTGGTATCCAGAATATATAAAAAAGTGATTCAACAATAAAAGATAAATAACTCAATTTAAAATGGGCAAGGGATTTGAATAGACATTTCTCAAAAAACATACCCAAATGGTCAATAAGCACATAAAAATTATAGTCAACATTAATAGCCATTGGGAAATGCAAGTCGAAATCACAATGGAATACTACATGACACCCATCAGGATCGATATAATCAAGAAAGATAATAATAAGTGTTGGCAAGGATATACAGAAATCACAACCTCATACATTGCTGATGGCATGTAAATAGGGCAGCCACTTTGGAAAACAGTTGGGCAGTTCCTCAAAATGGCAAATATGGAGTTACCATATGACCCAGCTATTCTACTCTTTGGAATATAATGATATGCTTGTACTTAAAATTGTCTATAAAATATTCATAGTAACTTTATTCACAATGGCCAAGAATGAGACAACCCACATGTCAATTGACTGATGAATGAACAAATAAAATGTGATGTATCAATCCAAGGGAATTATTTTGGTAATAAAAAGGGAATAAAGTTTGGATATGTGTTACAACTTGGATGAATTATGAAAACAATATATTAAGTGAAAGAAACCACACACAGAAGAACACACATTGTATAGTTTTACTTGCATAAAATGTTCAGAAAAGACAAGTTTCTAAGGACAGAAAGTTGCCTAGGATCAGTTGACTAGGAATTGGAGATATCAGGGGAAGAAATAGATAGTGAATGCTAATGTATATGGGTTTTCAAATTGGAGTTATGAAGTACTTTAAAATTAGATTGCACAGCTGAGTATGGTGGTACATACCTGTAATCCCAGTACTTGGGAGACAGGAATATCACAGGTTCCTTACCAGCCTCTGCAACTTAGTGAGACTCTCAGAAACCTAGCGAAACCCTGTTTCAAAATTTTTAAAAAATTTAAAAAAGGGGGCTGGGGTATAGCTTGGAGTTAGAATGCCCCTGGGTTGAATCCTCAGTACCACACACAAAAGAATTAGATTGTACAAAGATTATAAAAGTCTTTGGATATATTAAAAATCTTTAACTGTAAGTTTTAATGGATAATTCCTACGGTATGTGAATTGTATCTTAATAAAACCTTTTTTTAAACAGAATAACATATCAAGGTTATGAAAGAAAAGGGAAACTGAGAAACTCACAGATTGCAGAAGACAAAAGAGAAATGATGACTTAGTGCAATGTGATATTTTGGTCTGGATCTTAGAATCTTATAGCATTAGTAGAAAAACTAGTGGAATCTGAATAAAGTTTGTAGTTTATGTTAAAAAAAAGACTTTGGCCTCTTGAACTATTGTGAATGAAAACTAGCCACTTATGGAAAACAAAAGGAGTTCAGAGAGCAGAGCCATATGCAAACATTACATATTCCCAGGAAGCAGGACAAAGCCCTAATTGAGGATTAGCAAGGATTTCACGCTTACTATGGACAAGTACATACTGAGTGCCCCAAGTTTCCATATTTTATCAATGAGATATCCATTATGAATGGATTATCTTAGGCCTGACACATAATTAAGGCTGGGTGTGTGGAGATCACATAAGTTATGTCTTTAGAACCCAGTTCTTCGTATGGAGAACTCTCCTGGAGCCTCTGAACTTGAGGATCACACCCCAACAGCCTTCTCTCTTCCTGGATCTGATGACATGAGTTTGAAAATTGAACTTGAATATGATACTAAAATGAGATTAGGCTTTGGAGAGCCTGGGAGGGAACTTGAGAATTTTGTATGTGAGAGGGAGAAGAATTAGAGTAGATGGCAGTTTATGACAATGTAGTTTTTGAAAGTAGCCACAGCAATTGTTGCAGCCTTATGTATCCCTCTAGATCTTTGCCCTTGCCCCAAGAGCTGACATATGTTTCCCCATCTCTGGACCTGAGCATGCTTGTGACTGCTCTACTAAATAGAATAGATTGCAGTGTGACTTCCCTGCAACTTCGTCCTGGCTTTCCTTCTCTTGGACTGTCGCCCTTGGAGCCCAGGCATTATGCTGTAAGCCCAGGCTCCATGGAGAGATCATGTATAAGTATTGCCCTTGTTATGGTTTGGTTTTGGAATGTCCCCCAAAAGGCTCGTTGTTGAAAATATGTCCCCAATGCAACAATATTCAGAGGTGAAATCATTGGATCAGGGCCTTAATCTCATCATTAAATAAATCCATGGAAGGATTAAGAATTTGAGTGGATTTGCTGGGTGGTAAACTAGGCAGGTGGGCCTGACTAGAAGAGGTAGATCACTGGGGGTGTGGCTTTTGGGACTGTATCTATCCCTAGTCATTTCCTGCCCCTCCTTTTGCTTCCAGCCACCATTAAGGTGAGCTCAGCTTACCTGAACTCTCCCCCATGCCATGCCACCATGATGTCTGCCTTGAAGTTAGCCAACTATGGACTGCACCCCTAAAAACATGAACCAAATAAACTTTTCTTCCTCTATATCATTCATGTTTGGTATTTTGGTCACAGTGGTCAGTGCCATATATTCTAGCACCCACTGTTAGATATTTTAGTGAGTGAGCAACAATGCCAGTGTTTAACCTTCAAATACTTCCTCAGCCAATGCTGACTGCAACAGAAACAAACTGTCCACGCCAAGCTCTGCCCCAATAAATGATATTTTATTTGATATAGATATATTTTGTCCTTGAGCAAAATAAATAATATCGTTGTTTTAAGCCATTAAGTTTTGGGGGTTCTTTTCTTATACTGGATTCTGGTATTGTATACTGTTATTCTGAAAACAATCCCAGTGGTGAAGATTTCTCTGTATTTAGCAAATGACATAAACTACATTTTTTAAGAAATGAATTTCCATTTACATACAAAACTACATAGGTCTAAAATTTTCCATGAGTATGATGGGTGTTGACAATTTAACAGGCTTCTATAACCATATTTTAGAAGAAGAATTAGAATGTTTATTGCCAGAGAAAGTTCCTTCTTACCTTCTTGGTAGTAAGTTGCAGCCAGTTCTCTGTGGCTCCTGAGAGTCAATTGTGCATACCCATTCCTAACCCCTCATTTGGTCACACCATGTTAGTGGTGAAAAATATTGAAATTGGGAGTATTTACAGCATGAAAATCAGCAAATTCTACAAATCAAGTCTTTCACCCCCTCCACCCTAGTGGTGGTGCTAGTAGCAGGCATTGCTGCTCCTGCCTCTGTCCAGCCAGTTTCTCCATCCTTCATGGCAGACACATTTCCATTTCATTCATTGTAGTTGGCTTTGCCTATTCTTGGATTTCTTATAATGGGATTATACAGTGTTTATTCTTCTGTAGAATATGCCTTCTTTCAATTAAAATAAAATTGGGAATTTGAATTACATTGTTGCATATATCAGGATTTACTCCTTCTTAATTGATGAAAAATAGTATTCACTATATGAACATACAACAATTACATTATCTTCTTTTGTTCATGGATATTTGAGTAGCTTTTGATATTGGACTATTATGAGTCAGACCTTTATAATACTATACCTGCCTTTCTGTGAACACATGTTTTCAATTCTTTTGAGTAAATATCTAAGAATGGGTTGCCAGGTCATCACATAGATGTATATTTAGCATTCTAAGGAAATAAAAAACTGTTAATCAGTTTTACTGTAACATTTTACTCTGCCATGAGCACTATACAAGGTTTCCAGTTTGAAAAGCCATTTTCCCTCATTCAGTATTATTGGCATTGGTGGGCACATAAAGAAGTTTCATTTTGGTTTCAATTTGTGCATCTTTGAAAACTAATGATATTGAACTCCTTTTCATATGATCAATCTTGTAATCAACACTTGTAAAGTATTTGTACAAATACTTTGCCTACTTTTAATTGGGTTGCTTGTTTTCTTATTATTATTTAACAGATTGGGAATATTTATATATTATTTAGGCAAGTCTTTTTCCTATCTATCTCTACCTATCTATGAATGAATCTATCCATCCATCCATCTACCTATCAATATTCTTTCTAGTCTATGACTCACCTATTTTTTTTTTCTGGTTAATGCTTTCATGTTCTATAAAACTCAGAGTTCTTTATCCCTAGGTCACAAAGATAATCCCTTGCATTTTCTTCTCTATGTTTGAAGTTGTAGCTAAGATTTAGGATTTGTATCCATTTTTAATTAGTGTTTGTGTTTTGAGTAACTAAAATATGCATTGAGGATTATTTTTGATACAGACCTTTATACAGATATTCCATTACTATTTAAAATTGCCTTTGACTTCTTATATAAACTTTTTCCCTTTCCCATTGAATTGACATGGTGATTTGGTTGAAAACCAATTGACCCAATATATATGGGTCTATTTTGGACTCTCTGAATTTGTTCTACTGATCTGTTTGTTTATCTTTGTGGCATTTCCCCTGTCATTCTTATTAGAACTTTATAGATATTCTGGAAGTCAGATAGGATGAATCCTACAGCTTTCTTTTCATTGTTCGTGATTGTTTTGGCTTTTCTAAATAACTTTAAATTTTCATATAAATTATAGAAACAGCTTCTCAATTTCTTCAAGATAGCCTGCTGTTTTCTATTCAGATTGTGTAAAATCTGCTGATAAAGATGGAAAGAATGAAGCACAATATTGAGTCTCTCAAATACGGTATATCTCTCAATTTATTTATGTCTTCAAATTTTTCTCAGCAATACTTTTAGTTTTCAGTGAAGATTTATTTTTATATTTTGGGTAGATTGTTTGATTCATTCCTCAGTCTATGATTTTCTTAGGCTATTGTAAATGATGTATCTCTGATTGTGGAAAGAAAAAGTTAAATATTTTACCATTAAGAATGATGTTAGGTATATATTTTTTCCAGCTATGCTTTAAAGAGATTGAGAAAGTTCTTTTCTATTCCTGGTTTGTTTTAAGTTATCATCATAAGTGGATACTGATTTGTGCCAAATATTGTTTTCTGCATCTACTGAGCTAAATTATTTTCCTTGTCTATTCTGTTAATATTGGGAATTACACTGATTGACTTTTCTGTTATATTTGTTATGTTAACTTATAAACTCCACTTGGTCAGGGGTCATTATCCTTTTATTTACTTCTCGATAATATTTTGTTAAGAATTTGTATTTCAACCAGGCATGGTGGCACATGCCTGTAATCCCAGTAGTTGGGAGGCTGAGACAGGAGGATCTTAGTTTAGAGGACAGTCTTAGCAACTTATTGAGGCTCATAGCAACTTAGTGAGACACTGTTTCCAAATAAAAAATAAGAAAGGGCTGGGGGTATAGCTTGGAGGTAGTATGCCTCTGGGTTCAATCCCCAGCACCACAAAAAAGAATTTTTATTTATTTGCTCATAAATTACATTGATTTGTCAGTTTCTTTCTTTGTAATGTCACCGTCATTTTTTACATCAGGTTTATGCTGGATTTGTAAAAAGAAGTCAGGGAGTGAACCTTCCTTCTTTGTTTCTTAATTTCGTACAACATTGGTATTATTTGTTCTTTTTGTTAGTATGTTTGTAATACTGGGGATTGAACCCACCGGCATTCTACCACTGAGATATACACCCACACTATTTTATTTGGAAACAGGGTCTCACTAAATTACCACATGCTGGCCTCAAACCTGCAATTCTCCTATCTTAGCATCTCACATACTGGGATTACAGGCTATGCCACCACACCCAGCATTATTATTTGTTCTTTAAATTTTTAAATTTCCTCTCTGGGGATATTTTATTATGAATTCAACTATTTTAGTATGTTTAAGACTATTTAAATTATTTATTTTTTCCCATTTTATGCCTTTCATGAAAGTTGTACATTTCATTTTTAATTGAGCTTATTGGTAAAATTATATCTAAAATTTCATTATTTTATTGATTTTGGGGGGCTTTGTAGTAATGACCTCTTAGCATTGGTGATTTTTATTTGTTTTGTTTTATTTTTGTAAGTCTTGCAAAGAACTTATAAAAAATTTTAATCTCTCAAGTGGACAAATTCTTGAATATCTTGACTTTCTCTATTCATCCCTTTTTTTCTTTTTTATTGGTGCATTGTAATCATACATCTTGATGAAGTTCAGGGTGATAGAGGCATACATACACACAAAACTCATTGAGTTCTCCCCCAGTTCCCACCCCACTCTCTCTGCCTCCCCACCTTCCCATGCTCAGCACAGTGATTGGCTTTGATACATTTGTGTATGCACACCATGTTTCCCTAATCAAGTCTTCCTCCTCCCTTCCATCTCCTTCAGTTAGGTCCTCTCGTTCACTCCACTAAGGTTTCTCCTTTGTCTGGAGTCCCTCCTATGTCCCAATTTCTCCCTAGCTTCCACATATGAGGGAGAACACCTGATTCTTCATTTTTGGTGACTGACTAATCTCACTTAGCATAATATTCTCCAGTTCCACCCATTTCCTTGAAAATGATGTAATATTCTTCTTCTTTATGGCTGAGTAGAATTCCATTGTGTATCTATATCCCATAATTTTACAATCCATTCATCTGTTGATGGACATGTCAGATGGTTCCATAGTTTGGTTATTATGAATTGTGCAGCTATAAACATAGATATGCATGCATTGCTATGGTAGTCTGTTTTCAATTCTTTTGGGTACATGCCCAGGAGTGGTATAGCTGGATCATATGGTAGGTTCATTCCCATTCTTCTGAGGACCCTCCACACTGTTTTCCAAAATGGTTGCACTAGTTTGCAATCCCACCAACAATGTACCAGAGTTTCTACTTCTCCATATCCTAGACAGCATTTGTTATTGTTTGTTTTTAATGATTGCCACTCTAATAGGGGTTAGGTGAAATCTCACGGTAGTTTTGATTTGCATCTCTCTGATTGCTAATGATGTTGAACATTTTTTCATATCTTTATCGGCCATTTGTATTTCTTCCTTTGTGGAGTGTCTGTTTAATTCACTTGCCCATTTTTTGATTGGAACAACAATAAACAGCCTACTACCAATGAAAAGCCCAGGTGTAGATGGTTTCTCTGCCGAATTTTATAAAACCTTTATAGAAGATCTATTCCCAATACGTCACAATCTATTCCATGAAATAGAAAGAGACAGGACTCTCCCAAACACATTCTTTGAAGCCAGCATCACATTAATATAAAAACTGAATAAAGACAGCCTGAGAAAAGAAAACTATAGACCAATATTGTTGATAAACTTAGACGCAAAACTTCTAAACCACATTAAGAAAATGATAAACCATGACCAAGTTGGGTTCATCCCAGGGATGAAAGGCTCTTTCAACATACAAAAAACAATCCATGTAATTCACCACATAAACAAAACTAAGAACAAAAATCACATGATCATTTCAATAGACACCGAAAAAGCATTCAACAAAATCCAACACCCATTCATGCTAAAACACTGCAGAGAATAGGAATAGAAGGAACTTACCTCAACATCATAAAGGCAATATATAATAATCCCACAGGCAACATCATATTGAATGGGGTAAAACTACAAGAATTCCCTTTAAAATCAGGAACATGACAAGGATGTCCACTATCACCACTCCTTTTCAATATAGTACTAGAGACTCCAGCCAGAGCAACAAGGCAAGAGAAGAAAATCAAAGGAGTAAAAATAGTAAAAGAAGAACTGAAACTATCTCTATTTGCAGATGACATGATCTTAAACTTAGAAGACCCAATAAACTCAACCAAAGACTTTTAGAGCTGATTAACAAATTCAACAAAGTGTCTGGATTCAAAATAGATCTTAAAAAATCAGAAGCTTTTCTATATGCCAACCATAAATCCACTGAAAAAGAAATCCAGAAAAAATTTCCACTCATAATAACTTGAAAAACAATAAAGTACTTAGAAATAAACCTAACCAAGGAGGTAAAAACCTCTACAATAAAAAATATAAAACATTAAAGAAAGAAAGTGAAGAAGATCTTAGAAGGTGGAAGGTTCTCCCATGCTCTTGGATTGGCAGAACGAATATCAAAATGGTTGTCCTAAAACTGATCTACAGATTCAATGCAATCCTCATTAAAATACCATGGTCATTCCTCACCGATCTAGAAAAATCAGTCCTTAAATTCATATGGAACAACAACAAAAAAAAAAACCAGAAAAGCCAAAATAGTTCTCATTAATAAGAACCATGTAGGAGGCATCATAATACCTGACTTCAAACTATACTACAGAACCATAGTAATAAAAACAGCATGGTATTGGCACAAAAGCAGACACATAGACCAATGGAGCAGAATAAAAGATTCAGAAACAAAGCAGACACATAGACCAATGGAGCAGAATAAAAGATTCAGAAACAAATTCACAAACTTACAGCCAATCAATTTTTCATAATAGAGCCAAAAAACATACACGGGAAAAAAGATAGCCTCTTCAGTAAATGGTGTTGGCAAAACTGGTCATCCATATGCAGAAAAGTGGAAATAAGTCCCACTTTCTTGCCCTTCACAGAGTCAATTCAAGATAAATCAAAGACCTGGAAATTAGACCAGAGTCTTTGCATTTACTTGAAGAGGGTATAGGACCAACACTCCAACATATACGCACAGGTAAAAACTTCCTCAACAAGACCCCAAAGGCACAAGGGTTGATATGTGGGATTGCATTAAACTGAAGAGCTTCTGTGCAGCAAAGGAAACTATCAAAAACCTCAAGAGAGAGAGCCGACAGAATGAGAGACTTTTGCCAGCTACTCCTCTGATGGAGGATAATATCTAGAATATACAAACAACTCAAGAAACTCATCACCAAAAAACCAAATAACCCTAATCAAAATATGGACAAGTGAACTGGGCACTTCTATTTGTTTTTATAGAATTTCATATAAAAGGAATCATGTAATATATATTCTTTGTCTATTTTTCAGAAAGCACCATGATTATTAGATTCATCCATGTTGTTGCTAATGTTCATTGTTTTTTATTCCTTTTTATTGCTCAATAGTATTCCATTGTATAGATAGATACTCCATATAGGACATTTTAGTTATTTACAGTTTGGGGATGTTATGAATATAGTCACTGTAAATATCTGAGTAGAAATTTTTATGTAGACAGATGGTTTTACTACCTTGGGTATATATCCAAGAATGGAATTTCTGAGTTCTATGGTATTTGTAGATGTAATTTTGTTGTTGTTAGTGGGGATTGAACCCAGGGCCATTCAACCTCTGAGCTATACCTCCAGTCCTTTATTATTATTTTTTTTTAATTTTGAAACAAAGTTTCACTAAGTTGCTAAAGTTGGCTTCAAATCTACAATCCTCCTGTCTCAGCCTCCTAAATACTGGGATTACAGGCATGTCACCACACCCAGCTGTCTATGTAAGTTTTTAAGAAATGGACAAAAATTTTTCCTAAGCAGTTATGCCACTTTATATTCTCACAAGTAATGCTTAACCGTTAAAGAAACTATGAAACCATTTTTAAGTTACTGTATCATGTAGCATCCCCTCAGAAGTATATGAGGGTTCTGTTTACTCTATGCCCATGCCAAAGCTGGCATGATCAAACCTTTCAGTTTAGGCATTCTAAAAAAATATAGGGATGCCTCATTTTCAATTTCATGTTCCCCACTGAGTAATGATGTTGAGCATTTTTGCCATTTTAATTTATTTGCCATTTGCCTATCTTCTTTGGGAAGTATACATTCAAATATTTATATTCATTTACAATTTTTATACTGTGTGTGCGTGTGTATGTGTGTGTGTGTGTGTGTGTGTGTGTGTGTGTGTGTGTGTGGTTCTGGGGATTGAAACCAGGGACACTCTACCTCCAAGCTATACCCCCAGCCCAGTATTTTTATTTTTATTTTGAAACAGGGTCTCGCTAGGTTGATGAGAGACTCTTGCTGAGGCTGTTCTAGAACCTGTGATTCTCCTGTTTCAACCTCCCAAGTACTGGTATTACAAGCAATGTGCCACCACACCTGGCTTTTTTAATACATTTATTGGTGCATTGCAATTTACACATCATACTAATGTATAATGTCTATACATTGGAGCACTTTCCTATGGGTCCCACCACTCTTCCTCCCCTTCCCAAGTACCTGTCTTTAATATTGGCATTGATAATTTAATTTCCATACATAGCATTATTTCAACTGTTACATTCTTTATGTCTCTTTTGCCCATCCTTCAATTATTTTCTTGTCTTCTAATTATTGAGTTGCAAGAGTTCTCGTATGTTTTAGATATTAGTCCTGTCTCTGATACTTATTTTGGAAATATTTTCTCCCAGAATGTGAATTGCCTTTTGATTTTAGTAACAGTGATTTCAAGAACAATATTTAAAACTATATGACTTTCAATTCGAAATTTTCTTTAATAAGACTTTTGAGTCTTACTTAAGAAGCCTTTGCCAAACGCAAGATCTCTAAGACTTTCTCCTTATTTCTTGTAGAAGATTTATATTTTTAGCTCCCCTATTTTATTGAACAAGTATTTTAAGTTGTCTTGTATATTGTGGTAGATAAGATTGAAGTTGGGTTATTTATATGGCTATCTAATTTTCCCAGAACCATAGTTTGAAGAGACTGTCTTTTCTCCATTGAATTGTCTTGGTAGCTTTGTTGAAGACCAATAGACTCCATATGTGTGGCTCCATTTTTTGATTCTCTATTCCATTGATGGATATATCTCTTCCACTAATGAATATATCATGTTTTTATGAAGTCACAAAATCAATTATTCTAGCTTTAAATAAGTATTAAGACCAGGGTTTTCTAATTATTTTATTTTTTTATGTTCATTTATTGGTGCATTGTAATTATACATTTTGATATATGTCAGGATATGAACATCATACATGCACACATTGCACATTAGCCCTCTCTCCAATCCCACCCTTTCATGCTCCGGATAGTGATTGAGTCTTATAGGTTTGTGTATGTACGTCATGTGCTATAGTGTGTTTCCCTCCACCCCCCTCCCAACTCCCTCAGTTAGGTCACCTTCTTTGTCCATCTAAAGATTTCTTCTTCTTCCCTTCTAAGTCCCTTCTAAGTCCAATTCTATCTAGCTCCCACAGATTAGGGGGAACATCCAATTTTTTACTCTTAGTGACTTATTAATATCACTTAGCATGATGTTCTCTACTTCTCTCCATTTCCCTGCAAATGATGTGATTTTGTTCTTCTTTGTGGCTGCATAAAATTCCATTGTGTACATATCCCATAGTTTTGTTATCCATTCATCTGTTGATGGACACCTTGGCTGGTTCCAAAGTTTGGCAATTGTGAATTGTGCAGCTATAAGCATAGATACACATGCATTAGTCTGGTAGTTGGGTTTTAATTCTTGGGGGTAGATACCTAGAAGTGGTATTGCTGGGTCATACAGTAGGTTTATTCCTATTCTTCTGAGGATCCTCCACACTGTTTTCCAAAGTGGTTTCACTAATTTGCAATCCCACCAAGAGTGTATTAGAGTTCCTACTTCTCCACATCCTCGCCAGCATTTGTTGTTGTTTGTGTTTTTAATGATTGCCATTCTAATTGGGGTTAGGTGAAATCTCAGGGTAGTTTTGATTTGCATCTCTCTGATTGCTAATGATGTTGAACATTTTTTCATACATATATGGGCCATTTGTATTTCTTCTTCTGTGAAGTGTCTATTTAGTTCACTTGCCCATTTTTTTTATTGGATTATTTGTTTTTGTAGTGGTGATTTTTTTAAGTTCTCTGTATATTCTAGATATGAGTCCTCTATCAATCAGAGGAGTAGCTGGCAAAAATCTCCCATTCTGTCGGCTCTCTGTTGAGGTTCTTGATTGTTTCCTTTGCTGCACAGAAACTCTTTAGTTTAATGCAATCCCACTTATTAATCCTCATTTTAGTTTCCTGTGCCTTTGGGGTCTTGTTGAGGAAGTCGTTACCTGTGCCTATGTGTTGAAGTGTTGGGCCTATGCCCTCTTCAAGTAGCTGCAAGGTCTCTGGTCTTATTTCTAGGTCTTTGATCCATCTTGAGTTGACTCTAGTGCAGGGTGAGAAAGTGGGGTTTATTTCTATTTTTCAGCATATGGTTAGCCAGTTTTGCCAGCACCATTTGTTGAAGAGGCTATCCTTTTTCCATTGGGTGTTTTTAGCCCCTTTGTCAAAAATCATTTGGCTGTAGGTGTGTGGGTTTTTTTTTGGAGTCTTCTATTCTGCTCCATAGGTCTATGTGTCTGCTTTTCTGCCAATACCATGCTGTTTTTATTACTATGGCTTTGTAGTATAGTTTTAAGTCAGGTATTGTGATGCCTCCTGCATGGTTCTTGTTGCTGAGAACTACTTTGGCTATTCTGGGTTTTTTGTTGTTCCAAATGAATTTAAGGACAGATTTTTCTATGTCAGTGAAGAATGACTTTGGTAATTTAATGGGTATTGCATTGAATCTGTAGAGCACTTTTGGGAGAATAGCCATTTTGATGATATTTATTCTTCCTACCCAAGAGCATGGAAGATCTTTCCATCTTCTAAGATCTTCTTCAATTTCTTTTTTCAATGTTTTGTAGTTTTCCTTGTAGAGGTCTTTTACCTCCTTGGTTAGGTTTATTCCCAAGTATTTTATTGTTTGGGGGGATATTGTGAGTGGAAATGTCTTCTGGATTTCTTTTTCAGTGGATTTATGGTTGGCATACAGAAAAGCTTCTGATTTTTTAAGGTTGTATCCCGACACTTTGCTGAATTTGTTGATCAGTTCTATGAGCCTAAAATTTGCTTTGCTAATCTATGTTTATTACATTTCTATATAACTAAATCTTTTAAGAAATTCTGGAGGGAAAAATGCTGCTGATTTTAATTGGTATTGCATTGAATCTATAAATTTATTTGGAGAATTGATGCCTTAAACATATTGAATCTTCTTATACATGAATAGCATATATCAATTTATTTCAATCTTTAATTTCTTTCACAAATATTTTTATACTTTTCAGGGTAATAAGTGTTATATGTATCCTATGATATTTAACTTAATTATTTTTATATATTGACTTGGAATTCCCCAACATTGCTAAAGTCACCTATTATTTCTCATAACTTTGTTTGTAGGATTTTCTACATAAATGAATGTTGGCTGAGGATGCCGATAGTTTCTTCATTCTGATCTGGATGCCTCTTTTTTATTGTATGTTAGGATTTTAGTGCAATGTTGAGAAGTATTGGTGAGTATGGATCTCTTTGTCTTGTTTCTGTTGTTAAAATGAAGCATTCAGCCCTTCACAATTATGTATTAGCTATACCTTTTTTTTTTTAAAAAGAGAGATACCTTTTATCAGGTTGAAAATGTTCTTTTCCTAATTTCCTGAGAGTTTTATCAAGAATGAATGGTAGAGTATGCCAAATGTTTTCTCTTCAACTATGGAGCTGATCTTTTTTATTTTTACTTTGTTAATATGATAGATTACATTAATTGTTTTTTAAAATATTCAATCAACATTGCATTCAAATGATAAACCCTATTTGGCAATAGTTTGTTATTCTTTTGAGTAGCATATAAATGCTCCTCAACTTACAATGGGGTTACATTCTAATAAACTCATCATAAGCTGAAAACATTTTGTTAAAATGCATTTAGTAAACCTAACTTACTGAACCTCATTTAGCAACACAGTACACTCTATACTCTACAGAGCATTGGTTGTTTACCTCTGTGATCACGTGATTGACTGGGAGCCACTGCCCAGCAGCACAAGAGAGTATCATACTGCATATTGCTAGCCTGTGAAAAGAACAAAATTCAAAATCTAGAATAAGATTTTTACTGAATATGTATTGCTTTCACAGCATAACAAAATAAAAAAATCATAAATCAAAGCATTGTAAGTCAGGGACCATCTGTATTGTTTTTGTTTCCCTGATTTTGATATCAAATTATTGTTAATTGCATACAATGGGTTGGATTGCTTTATTTTTCTTCAATTTTCTGAAATAATTTATGTAGAGTAGATTTGATATAACATTTTCCTCAAATGATTGATAGAATTCACTTGTGAATATGTCTGAGCCTGCATTTTTTTGGTGGAAATGTTTGGAATTACTATAAATTTGACGTCTTTAATATAGGATCATTTTGGTCACCAAATTTACCTTTATAATAGTCCCCTTTTATCTGTAGGACATACATTCCAAGACCCCCAGTGGACGGCGGAAACTGCAGATAGCATCAAATCCTGTATATACTATTTTTATAATAAATACCTATGACAAAGTTTAATTTATACATCAGACTCAGTAAGAGATCAACAACAATGACCAATAATAAGATAAAACAATTACAACAATATACTGTAATAAAAATTATGTGAGTCTCCCTCTCATCTGCTATGGGGGAAGGTGGTGTATGCAGCATGAGTATGCTGAACAGTGGGATGACTTGGTAAGAACAGAGTGAGATGATGGGAGATTTTATCACACTACCCAGAAGTGCAATTTAAAATGAATGGGTTGCTTATTTCTAGAAATTTCCACTAATATTTTCTGACTCTGGGTGACCACAGGTAACTAAAACTGCAGAAACCCAAACAACAAACATAAAGGGACTATTGAAGTGAGCTTTGGTAGTTTGTGCTTTCAAATAATGTGCTCCATTTTTCTAAGTTGCCAAAATTATTGGCATAAAATCTGTCCTAATATCTCCATATTATCTTTTTAATACCTGTAGTATCTCTAGCGATATTCCCTCTCTTCTGGATGTAGGTAATTTGCATCTTCTCTCCCTCTTTTTTGCTAATAAATCCAGCTAGAGGTTTACTAATTTTATTGATCTTCTCAATGTGATGTTTTTTTATGTTTTTAATTTCATAAATTTATGCTCTTTATCATTATTTTCTTTCCTGTTTACTTTGAATTTGTTTTGCTCTGCTTTATACAGTGACTTGAAGAGATACTTTTTATAGTGTCTCTGCTTTTTATAGTGTCTTCGATGCTAAATGTAAGCATTTAATGGTATAAAATTTTCCCTCAGCACTACTTTAGCAGTATCCTAAAATTGTTATGGAATTATATGTAATTGATATTACTTTTCTATTAAATATGGGTCTTGCTGGTGATAACTACTTTCAGATTTTTATGGCTGAAAAATATTAGTTTTGTCTTCTCATTTGTAAAATATTAACCCTTGGAAGACATTTCTAGGGCGACCAATTTTTTTTTTCCATATTTCCAAGATGTGGCTCCACTGTCTTCTGACTTGCACTGTAACTGACCTGATAAATTACTTCATCTCCGTGTTAATCCTTCACATTGTGATGTGTGCACACACACTTCCTCTGACTTTTAAGATTTTCTCTTCATCATTGGTTTTAAACAATTTGATTCCTTTCTTCCAGGGTGTAGTGTTCTTCATGATTATTTTGTTTAGTTTGCTTTTATGCTTTGTTAAACTTTTAAAATTTGGTATTGCAGATCTGGTATTTAGATCTGTGGATTTATAGTTTTCATCAAATTTGGAATAATGCTGGCCATTATTTCTCCAAATTTTTTTTTCTGAAGACCCCTTTCTACCTTAAGTGATTCCAATTATATATATTAGCCTACTTGAGCTTGTCCCCCATATCTCTGATTCTCTGTTCCATTTATTTTAAAGGGTGTTTTCTTTGTTTTTAATTTTGTGTAGTTTCTCTTGCTGCACCTTCAAGTTCACTAATCTTTTCTTCTGCAATATGTAATTCACTATAAATCTCCTCCAATGTCTTTTTTTTTTTTTTTTTGCGGTACCAGGGATTGAACCCAGGGGCATTCTACCTCTACGCTACACCCCCGGCCCTATTTTTTATACTTTATTTTGAAACCGGGTCTCACGAAGTTGCGGAGGGCCTCACTAAATAGAGAGAAAGAGAGAGAGAGAAAGAGAGAGACAGGGCGAGAGAGAGAGAGAGAGAGACAGGGAGAGAGAGAGAGAGAGACAGGGAGAGAGAGAGAGAGA
>PVJS01032127.1:0-22944 GCA_004027185.1 Glis glis | reverse complement strand
TTGAACGCAGGGGCATTCTACCACCGCACTACGCCCCCGGCCCTATTTTTTTTATACTTTATTTTGAAACAGGGTCTCACGAAGTTGCGGAGGGCCTCACTAAGTAGAGAGAGAGAGAGAGAGAGAAACGGGGAGAAAGAGAGCGCGTGCGCGCGCGCACACGCGCGAGAGCTGAGTCTGGCCGCGAACCCTGATCCTCCGGTCTCCGCCTCCCAAAGTACTGGGATTACAAGCGTGCAACACCACGCCTGTCCCAGCTTTATTCTTTATTTTGAAACAGGGTCTCACTAGGTTGCAGAGGGCCTCACTACGTAGCTGAGGCTGGCGGCGAACCTGTGATCCTCTGGTCTCATCTTCCCAAGTACTGGGATTACAAGCGTGTTCCACCACGCCCAGCTCTGCACGTCTTTCTTTCTTTTTTTTTTTTTTGCGGTACCAGGGGTTGAACCCAGGGGCGTTCTACCTCCGAGCTACACCCCCAGCCCTATTTTTTGTACTTTATTTTGAAATCAGGTCTCATTAAGTTGTGGAGGGCCTCACTAAGTAGCTGAGGCTGGCCGCAAACCCGGATCCTCCGGTCTCCGCCTCCCAAGTACTGGGATTACAAGCATGCGCCACCACGCCCGGCTCTGCATGTCTTTCTTGATGGGCTTGAATGTGTTGGGAGTTTTATGGGCTGATCTATGAATGTGAGATTTCTCATGTGAGTTAGCAGTGTCTGGTAGACTTATCTCTGAGTCCTGTTCATTCTTTTCACCCCTGCTAGTCTCTGGTTTGGGCTCAGTTACTGTGGAGACCCTGAATTGGCTGATGGGAGGTAGAAGACAAACCATTGCCCCAGGGAGTCTGCATCTTTCAGCCTTCCAGATGCCATTTTGAATTCTCCACTTAACTACAGCTCTCCATCCCTAACACTACTCCTTGTGTCTGTTGACTCTGACTAGAAGCTTCTGATGTTGCTGTGGGTTTGTTAGTAACTTGTTTGGAGTGGAAACACAGAATGGAGGGTTTTGGGGGGCTGTGGTATGTAGAATCCTACTCTTTGCCTGGCCTAGATTCTCTATCTGGAAAAAGAGCCTGACCTTATGCCCCTCAAGGCTGCCCACTTAGCCAGTCCTCAGATGCTGACACAGCACAGGTCACCCAGACTTCTGAGCCTAACCAGCTGCTTGAATTCTAGGCCTACCTAGATGTCTAGACCTTATCAAACTGGCCCCCAGGTTGATCGCTCCTCTCTGTGAGACACAGCTTTGGGCCCTGTGGGTCAGAGAGTCCACGTCACCTCCTGCTTATGTGACAGACAACAGCCCAGAGCCTGTGTTTCCAAGTGTTGGCCTTGACTTGCTAAAGACATTTCTTAAAAATGAAGGAAGGGGACACACCTGTAATTCCAGTACTTTGGACGCTGAGACAGGAGGGTCACAGATTCAAGACCAGCCTCAGAAATTTAGTGAGACTCAGCAACCTAGTGAGACCCTGTTTCAAAATAAAAAATATAAAGCGCTGGGGGTGGAACCCAGAGAAGGTAGAATGCCTCTGGGTTCAATCCCCAGTACCAGAGAACAAACAGACAAACAAAAAGTGAACGAAGGGGGAAAGCCTACTTCCTTCACAGCTAAACATTGCAGGAAGGAGGCTGAGGGCTAATCTTCAGTGTAGTTTTCATGGGACTTTTCAAGCCTGTTAGTTTTCCTTTTTCTTCTTTTTCTCTTCCCTTCCTCTTCTTCCTCTCCTCTCCCCTCCCCCCGTCCCCTTCTCTTTCACATATCCCTATGTTGCCCAGGCTGGCCTTGGACCCCCGGGCTCAAGGGATCCTCCTGCCTCTGTCTCCCAAGTAGCTGGGAATACAGGTGTGTGCCATTATCCTTTCTTTTTCTAAAATTTGCATGGAAACTTTACATATAGAATCTTTCCTAGGAGAAATGGCATACGGTGCGCCTTCCCCTCCTACTTTCCCCATCGATGTTTCCCAGCAATCTTGTTCTTTCTCCTCCGTGCTCTCCAATGTGGCTGGAATAGTGAGGAATAAAGACAAACCTCATGCTTGTTAGAATTGAGCTCTTGGTGCAGGAATGTGCCTGTTCATTTCCTCACCTGTGTCTACCCACTGTATGATAGTCTGTATCCCTCCACAAACAGTAAGCTCTGTGAGGAGGACTGTGTCCATCTTGTATACCTTTGTCTCTCCAGCATCAAGAACAGTGCCTTGCACATAATAGGGGCGCTGTGGATATTTGTTCAGTGAATAAATAAATCAAGATATGAACTGAGTTCTCCTAGCCTTCAATTTCTACATTCAGAGACCTTAACCTTTACCACTTTACTGACCAATCCGGGTTTCACAAACATCCTAGCCTTTCCCAGTCCTTGGTCAAAGAAGACTGGGTGCAGTACCACCTGGTAGTTAAGAGACTCTGGAGCCAATCCATCTGGTTCTTACCTGACCCCACCAGTGGGTCTGCATTTCTTAGAATGATGACTGTAGGCGAGGTATTTATCTTGTTTCTCTCTCACCCTCTTCATAAGTAAGATGGAAATAATGATGGTATTAACATATATAAGGCATTTAGCAAATACATGGCCAGACATGTGCCACCACGTCCGGCCATGTATTTGCTTTTTATAATCAAAACTTTTCCCATTTAATTCTTTTAAAATTTTTTTTTACGGCCGGGTGTGGTGGCACACACTTTTAATCCCAGTACTTGGGAGGCTGAGACAGAGGAGGATCGCAGGTTCACGACCAGCCTCCGCAACTTAGTGAGACCCTGTTTCAAAATAAAGAATTAAAAAAAGATAGGGCTGGGGGTGTAGCTCGGAGGTAGAATGCCCCTGGGTTCAATCCCCAGTACCACACACACAAAAAAAAGTTTAGTTTCCTTTTAAAAATAAAGATGATAGTTTTTACCATAAGCTGGTAGCCAGGGAGGTGGTGGGCCCTTCCTTCAACTAGTGCTCTGTGTTTGGCATTCACATGGGATAACAGTTAAGGTTTAGCTTTGACATCAGAAATACCTAGCTCTTCATTTAATTGTGTGACCTTGGGAAAATTACCTGAATTTCTGAGACTTTGTGTTCTTTTATTTACTGCTTACTTAATAAAGTTGTAATAAAGATTAGGTAAAATAATGTGTGCATAGTTTTAACCCCAGAGCCTGGCACATAGCAAGTGCTCAGTAAGCTACGTTTATTATCAGCATTACTATTTTCAGCAGAGATTGGGACTAGAGACGGGATGATAACTATCCTGTAGACTGTTCAGGATCTTAGATTGGGTTTCTACCAGAGGTTGGAAATGAACATCTCAGGGCTATTATGTCTCTGATTTTTTTTTTTTGTTGTTCTTGATCTACTTTCCAAAGGTTTTAATTTCTCATCCTCTGGAAGAGAAGACGTAGATGTGAGAACATTAGGAAATGGTAAGATTGCGTCAGCATCACCTGCCTAGAACTAACTTTCCAATTATCAGCCTTCCAGTCAGCAGGTTTACTGTAGTCACCTAGAACTAAAGTGGGCAGGGCCCAGAGCTTCTCCAAGCGGGGAAGCCGCGTGGATTATGGAGCTACCTTTTTAAATTGTATGATACATGTCTTGATGGGAATCATTTCTTCAGAGGCCATCTTTATTGCATACTTTAAGTTGAAAGGGACTTTTATGTGCCTTGAGGAGGTTCTTCATTTTTCCCCAAAAAGTTTATTAGTTGTTCCATTTAATAACATTTCACAAGTACTAGTAATTTTCAAAATGATCTTTATTTAAAAAAATGATTCTGTTCTCTTAGTATTCATTTATCTCATTTTATCTTGTTGAGTTACAAGAAAGATGATGAGGGGTCAATGCTGAGCTGTTTGAGATCTGCAGTCCCCCATGGAATCTTCTCATGGAATCACAGCTTTTCATTTCACTAGTGGATTAGGTGGGGAGAATGATTTCAACTTGGTGCACCTGGGCATTGCTGCATGTGGCAGTGTTATGTTAGTGTAACCAACGGAATCGTGGTTGTTTGAATTTTATTTTGTAATTAACATAGGCTTGCTCGTGGCCCTTTGGGAAAGCATCATGTTCACGTTGCCTCTGCGGGGGGGTTAGCAGCTCCCCATCCCCCCAAAGCCTTTGGTTCTTTTCACACATTCTTCCCTCCCCCAGATGTAGTCATGTCACTAAACTTTTAGTCCTCTAGAACTCAGCCAGCTTTTCACACCTCCTAACCCTCTTGCATAAGCCCAAATGTTAACTCCATCAACACGTTTCTGTTTCATGACGGGTGTGTGCTGCCAGGAAGGCCCTTTGCAATTGAGCTGGTGAATCCTCATAGAGTACATTTCACTTCACAAGAAATTAAGGAACTTCAGCAGGTAAACAACTTCGTGACCTGGAAATCGTCATGTTTCTGCAACTCCATAACTGAGCTAGAGTTGCTAATTGTTTTTCTTTTTCTGCTACTACAGAAAATTAATAAGTCATCTAATAAAATACAAGTACGTGACTTGCAGCTTGTCACAAGGTAAGGGTAGGCTCACTGGAGATGATTTCATTTTATTTTTTGGTGCTGGAGATTGAACCCAGGGGGTGTTCTACCTCTGAGCTAATCCCCAGCCCTATTTTTTATTTTGAAACAGGATCTTACTAAATTGCTGAGGGCCTCACTAAGGTGCTGAGGCTGTCCTTAAACCTACAATCCTGTCTCAGCCTCCCAAGTACTGGGATTACAAGTGTGCGCCACCATGCCTACCTTGGAGATGATTTCAAAAGAATACCTGTAATCCCGGTACTTGGGAGGTTGAGACAGGAGGATTGCAGGCTCAGGGCCAACCTCAACAACTTAACAAGGTCCCTCAGCAACTTAGTGATACCTCTAGCACACACAAAAAAAAGGAGGGGGTGATGGAGTGGGGCGTGGTTGTACACACATATAATCCTAGTATTTGGGAGGCTGAGACAGGAGGATTGCAGGTTCAGGGCCAACCTCAACAACTTAACAAGGTCTCTCAACAACTTAGTGATACCTCTAGCACACACACAAAAAAAGGAGGGGGTAATGGAGTGGGGTGTGATTGTACACACATACAATCCTAGTACTTGGGAGGCTGAGACAGGAGGATTGCAGGTTTGAGGCCAGTGCATGGTAATTTATCAAGACTGTTTCAAAAATGAAAAGGGCTAGGGTGTAGCTCAGAGGTAGAATACCCCTGGGTTCAAACCCTGGTACCACAAATACAAAAAGGGGGGGGGTGGCTAAGTAGATATTTCTCCAAGGAGGATATATGAATAGTTAATGAACACATGAAAAAATGCTCAGCATCTTTAGTCCTTAGGGCAATGCAAGCCAAAACTATAATGAGATCCCACTTAACACCCACTAGGATAGGAATTATTAAAAAAACAAACAAAATAAGTGGTGGCAAGGATAGAGAAACTTTAATCCATTGCTGGTGGGATTGTAAATGTGCCCACTTTGGAAAATAGTTTGACAGTTTCTCAAATAGTGTGGTACAGGAGTTCCCCCGTATCTATAGAAATATGTTATAGTAATTCCCTGTTATCCGTGGAGGGTATGTTCTAAGACCCCAGTGGATGCCTGAGATTGTGGAACCAAACTCTATACCATGTTTTTTCCTATACATACATACCTATGATAAAATTTTATTTATAAATTAGGCACGATAGAGATTAACAATAATAATAGGGCAACTATAGCAAAAATAGGACAATAAGTTACTTAAAACATATGAATTATTTCTGGGATTTTTCCATGTAATATTTTTGGTCCAAGGTTGACCACAGGTAACTGAAACTTCAAGGAAAGTGAAACCATGTATAACCATACCGTGGAATATTATTCGGTAATAAAAAGGAACAAAATACTGACACATACTACAACAGATGAACCTTGAAAGCTTTATGAAGTTAAAGAAGCCAGTCACCAAACACCATATACTGTGTGATTTCATTTTATGTGAAATGTTTAGAATAGGGAAATCTATAAAGACAAAGTCAGTTGGTAGTTGTCTAGGGCTAGGGGAAAGAAGGAATGGGAAGTGACTGCTAATGGGTATGGAATTTCTTTTTGGGGGTGGTAAAAATATTACAGAATTAAGTTGTAGTGATAGCAAAACTCTGTGAACATTCTAAAAGTCACTGAATTCTAGGGTTAAAATAGGGGAATTGTGTGTAAATTTTATCTAACAAAGCTATTTTTACAGAAAGAAATTGGGGCAAGGCATGTATGTGCTACACATATTCATACAAACTTTCTTTTATTGTTTTTAGAGAGGCAATAGGACATATGAAAGAAGGGGAAGAAGAAAAGACCAAGACCTATAGTGCCTTAATATGGACAAATGAAGAAATACAGAAGAAAGACATTGAATTCCTAAATGATATAAAGGTAGTTTCAGTGCTCTTATTTTCAATTTTTATACTTCCTGTACAAAAGGGTCCATTGTCTTCTAGTTTTATTAGCAGAAGGTCATAGAGTATGGGCTTTGGGGTCTGTGAGACCTGGATTGGAATCCTGGCTTTGCTATTTACCGGTTGCATGCCTGGGCATTTCATTTGATCCCTGGAAAGGCAGTGCTACTAGGGATTAAGAGCCTGACTCAGAAGACAGGTCTCTTGGTTGCAAATCCAAATCTGCATTTCTTGGTTGTGTGACTTTGGACAAGTTACTTAACCTTTTTATGCTTCCATTTCTTCATCTGTAAAATTACTTAAAAGAATTAAATGAGTTTAATTATATAAAGCACTTAGAACAGTACCAGGCATGTAGAAAACACTCAGCAAGCCAGGCGTGGTGGCGCACGCTCGTAATCCCCGTATTTGGGAGGCTGAGACCAGAGGATCCGGGTTCGCGGCCGGCCTCAGCTACTCAGTGAGGCCCTCCGCAACTTCATGAGACCCGGTTTCAAAATAAAGTATAAAAAATAGGGCCGGGGTGTAGCTCAGAGGTAGAACGCCCCTGGGTTTAATCCCCGGTACCGCAAAAAAAAAAAAAAAAAAACACTCAGCAATGCTGTTATTTGTTTGGTTATCTGTAAAAAATAAACATGAAATAAAACTTATCTGGGCTAGCGATGTAACTCAGTGGTATACCCTTGCCTGGATACACGAGGCCCTACGTCTGGTCCCCATCACCACATGAAAAAAAGAAAAGATTCATAGTTTGGGGTAGCCAGAGAGCTAATTCAGAAATAACGCAGAAAAGGGATTTTTATAGGTACAGATTAAGTGTAAAAGGGTCTGTTTTAATGATCCACCACCCAAGTAGACTAATGTGACTAGTTGTTTTCTAGTAACTTTTCAGTTTTTAAATATTCCTATTGGCATAAAAATAATAAGCACTGAGTTGCTTCTCTATTCTGAGAAAAAGTCACTTCAGATTTACCCCTTGTCCCCTCTATTTTTTTTTAATTTTTATTTTTGTGGAACAGGTGATTGAACCCAGGGGCATTCTACCTCCAAGCTACACCCCCAGCCCTATTTTTTATTCTTTATTTTGAAACAGGGTCTCACTAAGTTGCGGAGGGCCTCACTAAGTAGCTGAGGCTGGCCACAAACCTGCGATCCTCCTGTCTCAGCCTCACAAATACTGGGATTACAAGCATGCACTACCATGCCTGGCTTCTTTTTATTTTTTTACAGTGCTGGGAATCAAACCCAGGACCTCACACATGCTAGGCAAATGCTCTACCACTGAGCTGTAACCCCTGCCCATATTCCCTCTTTTTTAAAGGGCAACCTACTTGTAAGAAAAAATTTTTCTAAAAATTCAGTATTATAGGGCTAATGGAATGCAATATTAGACTAACTGAAGTGTTTTCCTTTTGTCTGCTAAAAACAAGTAGGCCAAGAGACACGAGTGTGTGTTAATCTCAGACCTATGTTGGGAGCAATGGGGGGGGGGTCCAGCAGCTCCACTGGTATTCCCATTGAGTGACTGGCTGATGGTCAGAATACTGGTAAGTGGAGAGGTAAAGGAAGCTGGGAGAAGACCACTCCTTAGATAGTTGCTTATTTATTTATTTTTGTGTGTGTTATTGTGTGTGTGTGTGTGTGTGTGTGTGTGGTACCGGAGATTGAACGCAGGGGTGTTCTACCTCTGCGCTACACTCCCGGCCCTATTTTTTATACTTTATTTTGAAACCGGGTCTCACGAAGTTGCGGAGGGCCTAAGTAGAGAGAGAGAGAGAGAGAAAGAGAGGGAGAGAGAGAGAGAGAAAGCTGAGACTGGCCGCGAACCCGGATCCTCCAGTCTCCGCCTCCCAAAGTACTGGGATTACAAGCATGCGCCACCACGCCTGGCCCCGATAGTTGCTTATTTAAAGGCCAGCTGTTTCTGTACTCTGAAGTGGAGGCCGTATCTTTTTAAATTTCTTAACAGTGCAGCCTTGTTCTTTACTTTTTGGTCTTTTGGCCAGAGAAAAGTCAAACCTTATGGAGAAAGGTCATCTCAACGAACAAAATGCTTTTAAAATCAAAGAATTATAGATTCTTAAAAACCAGAGCAGTAGGAGGGCTGCTGACTTGTGGCTCTGATCGAAGCACTCACACCATTTCAAGTGTGGTCTCTGTCAGAACTTGTTCTTTCTTCCTTGGTAGAGGACTTGATGGAAGGCTACACAGAAACAACATGTCTTTTTCTTAGCAGGGCTTCAGGCACTCACTCATCATGTAAATTAGGAAGAATTGTTCCAACAAAAAATCGTAGAGATTTCAAGTTTTTTTTTTGTGGTACTGGGGATTGAACCCAGGGGCATTCTACCTCCGAGCTACACCCCCAGCCCTATTTTTTATTCTTTATTTTGAAACATGGTCTCACTAAGTTGTGGAGGGCCTCACTAAGTTGCTGAGGCTGGCCACGAACCCGGATCCTCCTGTCTTAGCCTCCCAAATACTGGGATTACAAGTGTGTGCCACCATGCCCGGCTAATATCTATTTTTAAAATTTGGAATTAGTTGACCTTTCACAGTATTAATATTTGTTTCTTAATTTATATCTTCTGACATAAAGGAAAATCTCTAATTTGAACAAATTATGAGAAAAATAAGCCTATATCCCTAAAAAGAACCTGATTTTTTTTGGTGGTACTGGGGATGGAACCCAGGGGCATTCTACCTCTGAGCTACACCCCCAGCTCTATTTTATTCTTTTATTTTGAAACACGGTCTCACTAAGTTGCAGAGGGCCTTACTAAATTGCTGAGGCTGGCAGCAGACCTGCAGTCCTCCTATCTCAGTCTCCCAAGTACTGGGATTACAAGTGTGTACCACCAGACCTGGCTAAAATATCTGAATTGTTAAAAGACATGCAGGGGCCGGGTGTGGTGGCGCACGCTTGTAATCCCAGTACTTGGGAGGCTGAGACCGGAGGATCCAGGTTTGCAGCCAGCCTCAGCTACTTAGTAAGGCCCTCCGCAACTTAGTGAGACCCTATTTCAAAATAAAGAATAAAAAAATAGGGCCGGAGGTGTAGCTTAGAGGTAAAATGCCCCTGGGTTCAATCCCTGGTACCGCAAAAAAAAAAAAAAGACATGCAGTATTATTTTTCTCAAGTTGGGCTAGCAAATATTGAGAGACCTTGGTTTATTGTACATATTTGTTATTACTGTATTGAAATGTCACATTAAACACTGATGCAACTTATCCACATTATAGATTTTCTGTTTTTTTTTTTTTTTTGGTGGTACTGGGGATTGAACCCAGGGGCATTTTACCTCCGAGCTACACCCCCAGCTTGAGTTTTTATTATTTTAAATCAGGGTCTCACTAAGTTGCAGAGGCCTAAGTAGCTGAAGCTGGCTGCGAACCCGGATCCTCCCATCTCAGCCTCCCAAGTACTGGGATTACAAGCGTGTGCTACCATGCCTGGCAGATTATAGATTTTCATATAACAACAACAACAACAAAGCCGGGTGTGGTAGCGCACACTTGTAATCCCAGTACTTGGGAAGCTGAGACCCGGAGGATCCAGGTTCGTGGCCAGCCTCAGCTACTTAGTGAGGCCCTCCGCAACTTAGTGAGACCCTGTTTCAAAATAAAGAATAAAAAAAATAGGGCTGGGGGTGTAGCTCGGAGGTAGAATGCCCCTGGGTTCCATCCCCAGTACCGCAAAAAAAAAAAGAAAGAAAAAACCACCCCCGAAAATAGGTATATGGTTTTCCCTAAAACGTGCGCACTGCCCTTGTGCACAGGTGAGTCAGATGTCCCACCTTCTGCAACCCGCCATTTCTTACCCCAGCCTGAAATCCTCATTAGTGTGTTGCTCTTTTGGGTTAGAAAACAAAGGTAAGAGCCAGGCATGGTGGCGCACGCCTATAATCCCAGTACTTGGGAGGCTGAGACAGGAGGATCACAGGTTCACGGCCAGCCTCAGCAACTTGTGAGGCCCTCTGCAACTTAGTGAGACCCTGTTTCAAAATAAGGAATATAATAGGGCTGGAGTTATAGCTCAGAGGTAGAATGCCCCTGGGTTCAATCCCCAGTACCACCAAAAAAAAAAAAAAGGAAAGAAAACAAAGGTAAGAATATTGTCTTCTAGAAGAGCTCTGTTGAAGTAAAGGGCAGGATAGAACTCCAGGGTTCTAACCAATTTGTTAAATATCAGAGCTGAAGAGACCTTGAGGAATATTTACTTCCAAGCCTTTTTTTATGGTGAGGATAGTAGGGCCCAGAAAATGGATAACTATGAACTAGGTTGTGAGAAGTCCCACTGAGTTTGAACCTAAGGGGATACAGTTTACTCTAGCATTGGTTAGTTCCTACCCTGTGAATGACAGATGGTCCTCTAAAGAAACATCTGCGATGAGCTATGGATGACAAAGGAGGTGCTAGGACAGACCTCACTGGGAGGCAAAGCTCTGACTGTGGTTGTATTACACCCTCCGCTAGGACTTAAAGATCGACCAGAAGACGCCTCTGCGGGTCCTTCATCGCAGGCCGCTGGCAGTGCGAACTCGCATCATTCACTCCATGGAGACACACTATGTGGACAAACATCATTTCCGCCTCTATTTGAAGACTCAAGCTGGAACGTATCCATTCACCTCTGCATTGCGATAATCTAGCTAGAATCCTACTGGGAGAGCTAATGCTTCCCTAGAAAATAGGCTCAACTTGGTCTGGGAGGCATTAGGGAAAGTATTATATTGGAGAAGAATCCGTTTTTGTTCTTGTGTTTTCACGGTACCGGGGACTGAACCCAGGGGCGTTCTACCTCCGAGCTACACCCCCGGCCCTATTTTTTATCCTTTATTTTTATTTATTTTTTTTGCGGTACCAGGGATTGAACCCAGGGCATTCTACCTCCAAGCTACACCCCCAGCCCTATTTTTTATCCTTTATTTTGAAACCGGGTCTCACAAAATTGCTGAGGGCCTCACTAAGTAGCTGAGGCTGACGCAAGCCCGGATCCTCTGGTCTCCGCCTCCCAAGTACTGGGATTACAGGCATGCGCCACCACGCCTGGCCTTGTTTTTTGTTTTTTTTTGAGGTGTTTTTTTCCCCATTAAATTTGTGTTTTTCAAAATGACATTTTAAACCATCAGGTAACAGTCAGTGCAATGTCAACTTTAAAGTTATCGATATGCCAGGCTTAGTGGCACACACCTGTAATTCCAGTACTTGGGAGGCTGAAAACAGGATTGCAGGTTTGAGCCCAACCTCAGCAATTTAGCAAGACCCTGTTTAAAAAAAAAAAATTAAATGGCTGGGGGTATAGCTCAGAGCTGGGTTCAATCCCCATCACCAAATGAAGAAAGTTATTTATATTTCAATTAGTTATAGTGTTTTACACAGTGCTTAGCACATAGTAAGTACTCAGAAAATGAGCGATTCATTTTATGTCTTTACATATTTTGCAAGTCATATATTCATGACCATTTTGAGTCCTTTTAGCATTTCAAACATTTGCCCCATATGATTAAACAGGCAGTAGAAAGGAATGGTGTTTTTGAAACAGTGTCTTTCTGTGTTGCCCAGGTTGGTCTGGTACTCCTGGGCTCAAGGGATCCTTACGCCTCACCTCAGCCTCCCAAGTAGCTAGGACTGTAAGTCTGTGCTTTTTTTTTTTTTTTTTTTTTTTTTTTTGTGGTGCTAGAGTTTGAACCCAGGGGCATTCTACCTCTAAGCTACACTCCCAGCCCTATTTTTTTTTTTTTTTAATTTGGAAACAGGGTCTTGCTAAGTTGCCTTGACTGGCTTCAAACCTGTGTTCCTCCTGTCTCAGCTTCCCAAGCATTGGGACTACAGGCCTGTGCCTCCATTTTTTAAGCACTGAATTATAACTAATCATTAAAATCCATCTCAAACCTTGGCACTTTAAGATGAGGTAAAGAAAAAAGAGTCATGACTTGAGAAGTCTAATGTAAACATTAGGTCCCAGGTGCTGATGCTGTCGTTGGCCACCAGGCTGGTAGGAACTTGTCATAGCTTATGTTCTAAGACACGCCTCTGAAGTCAAACCTCTGAAATACCCTATCTTTTGTAACATTTCTCCTTTTATCATTTCCCTTTCACCTGTCAAATCTCAGTTGGTTTGGGGTGGGTACCCTCATGTTTTCCTTAAACAGACCCCAGCTACATTAAAGAGTTTGTACATGGAGACTTTGGGAGAACCAAGCCAAACATTGGCTCTTTGATGAATGTGACTGCAGACATTCTTGAGCTGGATGTGGAGGTGAACCATTTTATTGTGGAGTGTACATTTGAAAATTGAATTTAGCCAAAGTTATGCCCTTTGGCATTAAACCAAAAAGCAGTATCACCTTTTTCCTTCATGGGTATTTGAAAATAGCAAAATCTCACATTGTATTGCAGGGAGGGACTGTTTTCTGAATATTTATTTTTTTAAAAAAATACAAGGTCTCATTTATGATATGGGTGAATATATAACTAATTTACTAACTGCTTTACATATGGCATCAGATCAAAACCTTAAACAAGGGAATAAAGTTATAAGTGACCTTCATATATCCTTTGCTACTCAAGAAGGTTTATTCCTATACTGTTTTATTTCATTAAAAAAATTAAGGAAAAAGCCAGGTATGGTGGCTCACGCTTGTAATCCCAGTACGTGGGAGGCTGAGACAGGAGGATCATAGGTTCACGGCCAGCCTCAGCTACTTAGGCCATCTGTAACTAAGTAAGACCCTGTTTCAAAATAAAGAATAAAAAATAGGACTGGGGGTGTATCTTGGAGGTAGAATTCCCCTGGGTTCAATCTCCCCAGTACCACAAAAGAAAAAAAAAGAATTTAAGGAAAGCCAGGTGTGGTGGCTCATACCTGTAATCCCAGTATTTGGGAGGCTGAGACAGGATTACAGGTTCAAGACCAGCCTCAGCAAGTTAGCAAAGCCCTCAGCAACTTAGTAAGACCCTATTTCAAAATAAAAAATAAGCTGGGCCTATAATTCCAGTATTTGGGAGGCTAAGATAGGAGGATCACAGGTTTGAGGACAACCTCAGCAAGTAGTGAGACTCTCATCATCCTAGTGAGATCCTGTTTCAAAAAAATAAAAATAGGGCTGGGGGTGTAGCTCAGAGGTAGAATGCCCCTGGATTCAATCCCTAGTACCACAAAAATATAAACAAAAAATAAATGACAAAGTAGGGCTGGGGGTGTTGCTTGGAGGTAGAATGCCCCGGGTTTAATCCCTAATACCACAAAAAACAACAAACCTTGGATACAGTGGATTTTTAAAAAATTTCTCTTAAAATAGGTCCTCTAGGGTAGTTAAGGTGCTCTGATACTTCTGGACTGTGATTGTTTATGTGGAGACAAAATGGTTTACTTGCTATAATGTGAAAGTTTTGTTCTAGAAGAGCAAAACGAAGGTAAGCAGAGATGGAGATGAATTGGACTTTTAGTCTTTTTTTTCTTTTTGTGGGTATTTGATGAGGATTGAACCCAGGGGCATTCTACCTCCAAGCTCCAGCCCTTTTTATCTTTTTTTTGTGTGTGTGGTACTGGGAATTGAACCCAGAGACATTCTACCTCCAAGCTACACCCCCAGACCACTTTTATTTCTTATTTGGAAACAGGGTCTCACTAGGTTGCTGAGACTCTCACTAAATTGCTGAGACTGTCCTCGAACTTGTGATCCTCCTGTCTCAGCCTCCCAAGTACTGGGATTACAAGCATGCTCCACCACCCTTTGTGTGCCCGGCTCCCTTTTTATCTTTTGTTTTGAAACAGTCTCACTAGGTTGCTGAGAGTTCCACTACGTTGTTGAGGCTATTTCCAAATCTGTGATCCTCCTGTTTCAGCCTCCCAAGTACTAGGATTGCAGGCATGTGCCATCATGCCGAATTGAATTTTACAACAAACAAATATTCTGCTGAAGTGAAATAAAAAGATCCTTAATCCTTTTCTAGCTCCAGGTGATCTTTTTGGTTTTTTTGCGGTACCGGGGATTGAACCCAGAGGCATTCTACTTCTGGGCTACACCCCAGCCCTATTTTTTATTCCTTATTTTGAAACAGGGTCTCACTAAGTTGCCAAGGGCCTAAGTAGCTGAGGCTGGCTGCAAACCCGGATCCTCCCATCTCAGCATCCCAAGTACTGGGATTACAAGCATGCGCCACCACGCCCAGCTACAGGTAATCTTTCATATTCATTTACTTCACATTAAGTTGCTCAGTTACAAACAAGGCTATAGGTTTATAGACTACTAGAGTACAGTATAATGATGTTCCAATCAGTGATGGACAGCATACATGGTTATTCTATAAGATTATAGCGCCTAGTGACATCATTGCTGCCTTAGTTGGAGTAAGTACACTCTATGATGTTTGCACAATGACGGAATCACCTAATTGTGCATTTCTCAGATTGTGGCCCCACAATTAAGCTACATGTGACTCTAAGACAGCAGAATAAACATGATCAGAAGAATAAAAGTTGCTGAGACTTTTGAGGGAAAATTGCTACTTAGCCCATGAATAACAATTGATTTTACTTTTTGGTACTGGGGATTAAACCCAGGGACATTCTACCTCTGAGCTACATGCGGGGAGCACTTTTTTTTATTTTGAAACAGGGTCTCGCTAAGTTGCTGATACTGGCCTGCGATCCTCCTGTCTCAGTCTCCTAAGTACTGGAATTGCAGGCCCATGCCACCATGCTCAGCTATCATAAATAACATTTAAAAATTTAAAATTTACTCTTTATTTTCTTGTGAGTCAAAAGGTGCTTAAAATTAACTAGCCAAGTAACCAAATACTACTATTCAATTAATTCGTAAACAGACCTTGGGCCAAAGAATCCCCCAAATGGGCTTTAGCATTATATCCGAACTATTACCAGCAAATGCTTGCCAGAATATGTTTTAATGATTTGTTTTCTCTCTTCTAGTCTGTAGATGTTGACTGGCCACCTGCTCTGGATGACTAGCTTTTGGAAACAAAGAATAGGGTTTTCCTGACTTGATATGGAAATCTACGCAGCACACCCTATAAAATGGCTGTTTACCCACCATAACGGTGTCTTGGAAACCATTTGGATCATGTTGATCTATTTTTAAAATTTATTGTAACACCTCAGGATCTGTATGTATGTATGTACGTATGTATATTTTGTTAAAATTTTCCAAGGATGTCTTATGATTTTTCTCATTGTCTCCCTCACCCCTAAAGAAACGAAACTATGAATAATGAAAAAATTCTCCCTCCTAATTCTTAGAGAGGTATACAAACAGGAAACACTGTTAATCTGAGAAACTATAATTTCTTTCAGCAAAATTTCCTCCACAAGAAACATACTGCCGTTAAAATCATGTTCTAAATTTTTTGTTTGAATAAAAGCTCTAACCATATTAATGCAGCATACTATCCTATGGTATTCTATCAAATGCAAATCTGGCATCATTAATATTTTTCCTAGTAGGTCTCAACCAAGCAGCCAAGCAAGCTATTACCAATGGAAGTACTTTCGGGTGTGATTTGTCACAAACCCTAATGACCTCAAGTTACTGTTGTGACAATCTAAACTTGTTAGTGCATGTCTCCTGTGGAGGGAAAGTGAAACCTTAGGAATTTAGGTATATCATGGTAAGAGACTTTCATAAACCATTTAAATAAAAACAAGTGCCTTCAATAACTTCAATCCCAGGGTTAAGAATTTGAAAAACTGAGATTGCTAAACAAAGGTAAACTGGTATTATTTCACAGTGCTTCAATATATTATCTAATTTCAAACATTTTAATAAGGTAGGTAGAATATTGTCTCTAATTTTATAAATATGGAAACCAAAGAATAAGTTAAATGACTTACCTAAAATTACTAGTTACTTCCATATCCAACACTAGAACTGAAGTATCTTATGCCCTAGGATCCTTCCTAACAAACATTTCTATTATTGATCACCTAGTGTATGAAAAATCCCAATTAAACTCATGTAACCATAAGAATTGGTTTTGGAGATTTAGATACCAAATCAAAGAGCTTACCAAAAAATCGCCGAAGTAAATTTCATATAATCTCATATAATTATCATTTGTTAATAAGTTAATCATCAGTTGGCATTATGAAGAGGGGAAATATTAAATACACTGAATCTAAAGAAAATGGATGGTTCATTAGAAGTTTCAAAAAGGAGGCTCATTAACATTTCAGATTTAAGTATAATTTCTCTCACCTAACTCAATGATTTGAGCCTTTTTTTAGGATACATGTGTTTTGGATAGTATTAGATTACTTTTTCTCATCTCTATATTAAACATAGTTAATAGATACCAAGATTCACTTTAGATATCAAGAAAGTGGTTTTAATTGCCATGAAGAAGCAGCCTACCACTTTGAAACCATGTGTTTCATCATATGTGAATAGCAAATAATTTTTTTTCACTATTTCCAATGCCAGAGAAGGAGAAAGGGATAACAGAAATAAAATTTGCTAAAAGTGCAAGCATTTCTGTGTGAATGTTTCTCAATTTCTGGGGGAATTTTGCTACAAAAGAGATTTAAATAATTTAGGGAAAGTCTATTGCATGTTTCTTTTGCTTCAGCTTTGAATCCAGTGGACCTACAATATGGAAGAACCAACAACTTCCTTAGCAAACAAATTAAAAAAGACTTCTATTTCTCTATCATCTATCTGTCATCTATCTATATCTATCTATCTATCTATTTATCATCTATCTATCTGTCTATGGTACTGGGGATTGAACCCAAGGACATTGTACCCCCAAGCTACACCCCCAGCCCTATTTTTTTTTTTAAGCAGTACTGGGGATTGAACCCAGGGGCATTCTACCTCCAGGCCACACCCCCAGCCCTATTTTTTATTCTTTATTTTGAAACAGGGTCTAAGTTGCGGAGGGCCTCACTAAGAAGCTGAGACTGGCTGTGAACCGGGATCCTCTGGTCTCCGCCTCCCAAGTACTGGGATTACAAGCGTGTGCCACCATGCCCGGCTCTTTGATTTTTAAGTCCACATATAAGAATGAACTTTGACTTTGTTTTGAATATTTCAGGTCAGTCATTTTGTAGACTGCTTCCTGAATAAGATTCAGATTGTACTTTTTTGGTAAGAACACCACAGAAGAAATAGTGTGGTCTTCTTGCATCTTATCAGGTGTCACACAATTCTGATTTGTCCATTTACTGATGGCTGGGCTCTGATCAACTGATTATGGTATTATTTGCCAAACTTTTCACTTTGACACTTTTTTCCTTTTTTAATTAATAAGTATCTTGTAGAGAGATCATCACTCGTTAGTATTAGCATCCATAGAAGATTTTCACCTTAATCAGTAATGACCATAATGACTGCCTAACACTATGAAATTCTGTCGTTCATTGTACATTTACTGGCTGGTGTTCCTCTGCAATACAGAGCTTTCCCTTCTCCCTCATTTGTATCACTCTGGACTTGTGGCTTCCTTCCTTCCTTCTTTCTGGTGGTGCTGGAGACTGAACACAGGGCCACACACATGCTAAAGAGGCACTCTACCACTGAGCTATAAACCCAGTTCATGACTTACAATTTTGTCTGATGGGCTGTAATATGTAACTAACAATTATTTTCATTTCTAAGCACTGATTTGGGCAATGGGAACCCCTTCAAATTGGATTCTGGGTCCTTTTCACATATTCCCATCATTTTTTGAGCATGTTCTAACTAATACAAAAAGACATTGCATGCTCATCTTTGTATTTCCTCGGAACTAGCCCTGGAACAGGCTATTTGTCTAAGATCTGGTTCCTTTTTGTGGAAAATGCTATTTAGAAACCAAGATCTGAGCAGTAGTTGTGATCATTGCTATTGTGGCCTTGCTATTCCCAATCCCTCTCGTAGAAAGAGCTAAAGAACGGCCATGAAGGCTGAGACAGGAGGATCACAGGTTTATGATTAGACTCAGCAATTTAGTGAGGCTAAACTTAGTGAGACCGTCCATAACTGAGACCTTGTTTTAAAATAAAAAATAAAATAGGGGTGGGGATGTAACCTCAGAGGAAGGTGTCCCTTGGTTCAATCCCCAGTACAGGAAAAAAAAACTGAACATGAATATATGCACACATACCACACCACAGTACATTTGGATATCTCTGTATCTACATATATTGAAAGCTGTGAGATTTTAATACCAGTATTTCCAATTCCTCTTTATTCAAGTTTTCTCCCTTTTTAAAATACTTTTTATTATTGCATTGCAATTATACAGCATAGAGGTTTGATGTGATACAAACATATGCACACAGCTCTTGGTGTACTTCCCTCTATATCCTATCCCACTATTCCCTCCCCTCCCTGTATATACTAGAAAAACAGGCAGTAATACATTTATGTATTGGCAAAGCATTATTTGAACTGTGTCCTTCCTCAAGCATCCTTTTTCCCTTCCCTACCTGTGGTCCCCCAGTCATCCTCTTCCACTATTTTACTGGTCTCCACATTTATCCTAAGTCCCTATGTTTCCCGTCTTCTCTCTAGCTTCCACATGAGAGAAGACATACAACCCTTGACTGTTTTTTTTTTTTTCCCGATACTGGGGATTGAACCCAGGGGCAGTCTACCGCCAAGCTACACTCCCAGCTCTATTTTTTGTTCTTTATTTTTAAACAGGGTCTAAGTTGTGGAGGCTACTTACGTAGCTGAGGCTGGCCGCGAACCTGGATCCTCCAGTCTCAGCCTCCCAAGTACTGGGATTACAAGCGTGCGCCACCACGCCTGGCTACCCTTGACTTTCTGAGCCTGGTTGATCTCAATTAGCAAAATATTCTCTAGTTTTATCCATTTCCCTGCAAATGACAATTTTGTTCTTTATGGCTGAGTACAATTCCATTATGTGTATATACCACATTTTCTTTATCATTCATCTATTGATGGACACCTGGGTTGGCTCCACAATTTGGCTATTGTGAACTGTGCTGCTATAAACATGGGTATACAAGCCAGGCATGGTGGTACAGGCCTGTAATCCCAGTACGTGGGAGGCTGAGACAGGAGGATTGCAGGTTTGAGGACAGCTTTGGCAACACAGCAAGGTTTTTAGCAACCTAGTGAGATCCTGTTTCCAAACAAAACAATAAAAAGGGCTGGGAGTGTAGCCCAGAAGTAGAATGCCCCTGGGGTCAATACCCAGTACCACTAAACAAACATACATGGGTATACACATGTATTGCTATATAGTATTTAGACTTTTTTCCCCCAAAAGATGCCAAGGAGTGGTATCGCTGGGTCATATGGTGGTTCCATTCCTAGTCTTTTGAGGAATCCATACTAATCTTCATAGTGGTTGTACTAATTTACAATCTCACCAACAGTGTATAAGAGTTCCTATTTTCCTACATCCTCTCCAGAATTTATTATTGTATTTTGTTTTCTTTTTGTGATACTGGAGATTGAACCCAGAGGCATTCTATGAGCTACAACTCCAGCCCTACTTTTATTTTGAAACAGGATCCCACTAAGTTGCAGTTGAAGTTGCTGAGGCTGGCTACAAACCTACAATCCTCCTGTTTTAGCCTCCAAGTACTGGGTTTACAGGTGTGCACCGCTGCCTGTGCCTGGCTTATTGTTTGTATTCTTGATGTTGCTATTCTAACTGAAGTTAGATGGAATCTCAGTGTAGTTTTGATTTGCATTTCTCTGATTGCTAATGGTGTTGAAGATACTTATTGGCCATTTATATTTCTATTCAGTTGTCTTTAATTGGGTCAACTTTTTTAGTGTTTTTTGAGCTCTCTATATATAGTCTATATATTAGTTCTCTGTCAGAGTAGATGGCAAAGATTTTCTCCCATTCTGTAGGCTCCCTCTCCAGACTCTTGTCTCCTTCACTGCACAGACTTTTTTAGTTTGATGCCATCACATTTACTAATTCTTGATTTTATCTCTTGAGCTCTGAGGGTCTTACTGACAAAGTCTCTACCAGTGCTTACATGTTGGAGGGTTGGTCCTATGTTTTCTTCTAATAATTGCAGTTTCTGTTCTGATTTCTAGGCCTTTGGTTCATCTTAAGTTGACTTTTGTGCAGGGTGAGAAATAGGAATCTAATTTCATTCTTCTACTTATGATATCGTTTTTCCAGCACCATTTGTTGAAAAGGCTGTCTTTTCTCCAGCATATGTTTTTGGCTCCTTTATAAAAAATCAACTGGCTGTATTTGTCTCTGTATCTTCTATTACATTTCACTGGTATATGTGTCTGTTTTTGTGCCAATACCAAGCTATTTCTGTTCCTATAGCTCTGTAGTATAACTTGAAATCAAGTATTGTGATGCCTCCAGTATGGTTCTTATTGCTCAGAATTGCTTTGGCTATTCTGGGTCTTTGGCTTCCATATGAATCTTAGGACAGGTTTTTCTAGCTCTGTGAAGAATGATATTGGTATTCTGATAGGGACTGCACTGAATCTGTAGGTTATTTTGGGTAGTATGGCAAAAGTAGCTGAATACAAAGTGAACTTAGAAAAAGCAATAGCTTTTCTTTCTTTTTTTGGTGGCACTGGGGATTGAACCCAAGGACATTCTACCTCTGAGCTATACCCCCAGCCCTATTTTTATTTACTATTTTAAAACAGGGTCTCACTAAATTGTGGAGGTCCTCACTAAGTTGCTGAGGCTGGCCACAAACCTGCAATCCTCCTGTCTCAGCCTCACAAGTACTGGGATTACAAGCGTGTGCTACCACGAATGGGTAAATTAATAGCTTTTCTAAACACCAACCATGAATCCACTGAAAAAGAAATCCAGAAAACAATTTCATCCACAATAGCCTCAACAACAAAAATGCTTAGGAATAATTCTAACCAAGGAGGTAAAAGACCTCTACAATGAAAGCTATAAAACACTGAAGAAAGAAATTGAGAGGACCTTAGAAGATAGACCTCTCATGTTCTTAGAAGAATATTGTCAAAAGTTGTCTCTTTTTCAGTATTTGTAATTCCCTTCTCTGACACTAAGAAATTGGCTTCCACTAGCCTCAATATGTTTACTTAATAGATCAATCCCCCTTAAAAATAACCAATCTCACTGGGCATCGTGGCATGCACCTATAATCCCCAGTACTTGGGAGGCTGAGACCGGAGGATTGTAGGTTCAAGGTCAGTCCCAGCAACTTTGCAAAACCCTGTTTCAAAATAAAAATAAAATAGGGGTGGGAGTATAGCTCAGAGGTAGAATTGCCCCTGGGTTTGATCCCAAATACCAAAACAAACAAAAAATCTCCTATTTCTGCCTCCTTATTCCAGATCACCACAGCCCTCCTTCACCCTACTGCCCTCAGATGTTCTCAGACTCTACACACTAATCCCACAGGCCACTACCATTGTCCCCCAAGACATCTACCTGTACCTTGCACAGAAAAATCAAATAAACGGCTTTTGTCCTGAATGATTCAGGAAGGGAGGGAGACAGGCAGGAAAGAAGAGGGCAAAAAATGAAAATCTTTTAATACAACAAATACAAAGGATAATAAAAATTATTATGAATAGTTATATGCCAACAAAGTACAAAGTAGATACCTAGAAGAAATGGATAAATTCCTAGATATATACAACCTACCAAGATTGAGTCATGAAGAAAAAGAAAACCTGAACAGACCAATAATGATACTGAATCAGTAATAAAAAGTTTCCCGTCAGCTGGGCCCAGTGGGGCATGCCTGTAATTCTAGCATTTGGGAGGCTGAGACAGGAGGATCGTAGGTTCAAGTCCAGCCTCAGCAACTTAGCGTGACCCTATTTCAAAATAAAAAATAAAAAGGGCTAGGGGTGTAGCTTAGAGTAGAATGCCCCTGAGTTCAATCCCCACTACCAAAAATAAAGTTTCTCATCAAAGAAAAGTCCAGGACATGATAACTTCACTGCTGAATTCTACCAAACATTTAAAGAAGAACTAATATCAATCTTTCTCAAATTCTTTCAAAGAAATTAAAGAGAATACTTCCAAACTCCTTTTACAAGGCCAGCATTACCCTGATAAAGATACTGCAAAAAAGAAAACTATAGGCCAATATTTCTGATGAACATAAAAGCAAAGATTCTCAAATACTAGCAAACCAAATTTGACAGCACATTATAAAGATTACTTGCCATGATCAAGTTGATTTTATCCCAAGGATGCAAGGATGGTTCAGTGTGGGCAAATCTACAAACGTGATACACCACATTAATAAAATGACTGACAAAACCCATATGGTCATATCAACAGATGCACAAAAAAACATTTAACAAAATTCAACATACTTTCATGATTTAAAAAAAAAACCCTCTTAAAAAATTAGGTATAAGCCAGGCGGGGTGGTGCATGCTTGTAATCCCAGTACTTGGGAGGAGGAGACCGGAGGATCCGGGTTCGTGGCCAGCTTCAGCTACTCAGTGAAGCCCTCCGCAACTTAGTGAGACCCTGTTTCAAAATAAAGAATAAGCTGGGCGTGGTGGCGCATGCTTGTAATCCCAGTACTTTGGGAGGCGGAGACCGGAGGATCCGGGTTCGCAGCCAGCC
>PVJS01032126.1:0-22971 GCA_004027185.1 Glis glis | reverse complement strand
GTAGCGCGGAGGTAGAACGCCCCTGCGTTCAACCCCCAGTACCGCAAAAAAAAAAAAAAACCCAAAAGAATACTTTGTGAGTTTTTATCAGTTATCATGGAAAAGCAAGGCAGGATGGCAAGGTGTTGTGCAGAAAAGTGTCTTGGGATCTTCAACCAGTCTGAAGACTAAGGGCAGGTTGACCCAGGAGAGTCAGTCACAGAAGCTGCTTCACCCAACGTGGCATCGCGCAGAGGAGCGTGCACCTGCGAAGGAAGCACCAACAGTGAACATGACTGCGTCGGGATAATAATTTTCTTTCTTTTTTTCTCCCCTTTTTTCATGGTACTGGGATTGAACCCAGAGGCATTCTATCTTCAAGCTATATCTCAGCCTTTCTTTTATTCTTTGTTCTGAAACAAGGTTTCATTAGATTGCTGAGAGTCTCTCTAAGCTACTAAGGCTGGTCTCAAACTTGTAATCCACCTGTCTCAGCCTCCCAAATACTGGGATTACTGGTGGGTGCGCTCATGCCCAGCTGGGATAAACATTTTCTACCTGAGGAGAGCACATGAACAGGGAGGCACTAGCTGTGTTGGAAAGGTGGGACAGATATGCTTCTCCCTGTTCCTCGTGTAAGTGCAGCTAAAGATCCTGGACTCAGGTGATGCCTGGAGTAGCTGTGAGAAGACGGAGGCGGGAGGAGAAGCAGAGGGCAGGCATCAAGAACCTCCACATCCAGAAACCAGAGTGAGGCTTGAAATGGAGAGGCATGCTCCACACACTGGCCCGAGAGGCCTGCCACTGGCTTGGGGAGCAAGGGAAAGGGAGGGGGCAGAGCAGTAGCTCAGGATCTGCTACTCTGAATGATGCTTGTGGGCTATGTACCACAGGGATGGTCTCTGGGTGTGTGGTTAGGGGAAAGGGTTGTTGCCTTCTCTGTGAGGGCTTTGAGAAGGTGGGGGTTTGCACACAAGCCCTGGCTCTCTCTTAAGAATAAGTCCCTGGCCAGCAAGCCTTATAAGATGCCAAAATATCATAAGACATAGAAAATAAAATGTGTGGTTAATGCAGCATATGCCCTAGGGTTTCTTGGGAAACACAGAGGCTGGAGCCTAAGCCCAGACAAAGGGTCTGGCTCCTGGGCACCAAGTAGGACCAGGATGTTGGACCTCCTCTGTGGATTCCTTCAGATCCATCACATGCCTGTACCTACCATCCAGGTGTTCTGTTTGGGATACAGTATGGAATTAACTGGTGTGCTTGCTGCCTCGAGCTGCGTGACCCTGGGAGGTGCCTCCCGAGCCGTCTTGCTAGACCCAGCTCCGCAGGTGGAGAGGGACCACTGCCCACCCGGGTCAGACCACCTGCACACCGCAGCGGGGCAGAGCCCATTTAGATAGGTGTGAGGTGGCTGGGTTGGAGGCTGCCTGTGAGCTCCATGACTTGTAACCCTGTCACCTCTCTCTTGAAGCAGACGGTTGACGATGAGGCGATGGCGGCATAAATGAAGATCAAGTGAGGGGAGCAGAACGATGCCCAAGGGTGTGCGTTCTAAAACACCACAGCAAGAAGACTTTCCTCTCAGCAACGACATGGTGGAGAAACAAACTGGGAAAAAGGTAACTCCCCACTTGCCCTCCCCTCCCCTCCCCTCCGTCAGCACAGCTCGAAGCCTGTTTTCCACCTGCTTGGTGAAGCCTGTTCTTGCCAGGAGTGGGTAGTGCTCCCGTGTGCATGGGTGTGAAGGAGCAGCTTTCCCAGGGGGCCTTTCTCTCTTGTACTGAAGTCTAGCTGTCAGCAACAGATTTGTGTCCAAGAGTCGCTCTCCGAGGTAATACTGATTTGGATGCCCGTTTCTGCCCCCCAGAACCCCAGGATTTCTGTCATGGTTTCAGTGAGGCCCATGAGACAGTTAACTGTGTTTCAGTTATTCTGACTAAAAGCACTACTAAGTCTTTTACTTTGAAGTTTTGTGTATTCTAGATATGAATGGGAAAACAATATGTAAACCTAAACCACTGTATTTTATCAGTATGCTCTCACTGTTCTTGCAGCCATCACCAAGCTGAGCTGCCCTGAGGCTTAGCTTCCTGCTGTCCATGGCGGGAACAGGAGCCCCTTGTAGCATGCCCACAAAGTGCCAGGCCACTGTCACTCAGTCCTGAATGTCTTTCTCCTCTGGCTTGGCTGCGACAAACCCTCTACACCGCCACCCTCTGGTCCTTCCTCTCACTGGTAGGTGGGCGGCCTCCCCTTGATGTGGACTTGATGCTTGTCTTCTTTCGAGCTGCTTCCTCCTGCTCTACCTGCAGCCCCTGTCCCAACACTTGGCCTGTGCAAGAGGCTCCAAGACTGCTGCCCCTGTAGTCTGTTGGTGCTCCCAGCTTCTGTTGTGCTTTATCTCCATCTCATAATCTTCTGGGTTTGGAGTGGTATGAGGTTAGCAGGTATTTATGTGTGAAAATTAATGAGTGGAGCCATTGATTCCTTTAGTTTTGGTTCAGCATGAAGCAGTTCGTGAGTGTGGATATGCTTAGGTGCTATTTAGACAGACAAGTGAGACGCACCTCTGAGTCCTCAGCTGTCTGGGCAGTGAGCCCACTGTCCTCCCCCCACTTGCTCTGTTGGGAACACGAGAGCGAGTGGGCGCTGCAGCGTGGAGCCGCCAGGCATTGAGGCTTGTGTTTGGTCAGAGCCATGTGCTGCTGGGTTTGCCACATGGGGCTACACACACCTGTGCGTCCCATGGAGGCCCTGGTTAGATGTGGGTGGGAGTGTGCTCCAAGCCCACAAGTTGGTGGTGGAGGGGCAAACAGGCAGCCACAGCAGGGTATCTTGGGACAGGTGGGGGAGCAGTCTGACAATTCCTACCCTGGAAGCTGAGTTCTCAAGGCTTTGGGACAGTTTGCCACTGGATAGGGCAAGCCACCCTTGATGGAATCATGGTTTGCAGGTCTATGTATGGAATTTTCCATGGCACTTAGTCTGCTAGTTGTGAACAAGGGGCCCTGGGAAAGGTTTCACTGTCTTTCTCCACCTCCAAGTTGAAGGACTTCCTGACCGAGGCCAACCCCAGGAGCAGCACAGCTTAGCGCCTGTGGCCAAGGACATCAGAATGGTGTCCTGTACCCACTGACTGCCTTTGAGCCTTAGGAGTGAGCTCTGGCTCAGACACCCTGTCTCCACCCCGGTGCTGGCTGCTGCCTCGGCCACCGTCCCCCTCGTCTCACTGGGTGGTGTCATGGAACTCAGCTTGCACCCTCTTGGGACAGCTCCGCTGTCTCCCTGATCCCCGCGGCTCCCATCACTGCTTCTCAAGGCTTCGGTTTAACATGCTCCCCATCTTGGATGTCTGCTGCCTTTGTCTGGTGAATGATTCCCCAGAGAGCATTGGAACCCTCTCCCAAAGAGATGAGTGTGGTGTGGTTTTCCCTTGAGAGGGTGGGCTTGGCCCTATGGAGATGTGAGCTGAGTAGTGCCTGCTTGCCTGGCGTGGATCAAAACCTTCTCATGTTCATGTGGCTGATGGAAGTAGAGGTCCCAGAACCCCAAAATGTCCGTAAGAGACCAGGGCCATTCTGTGCCTGGGTTGGGCTCTGGGAACAAAGGGCTGTGCTCTGCTCTCATACCCAGCAATTGGCAGGATCAGGGTAGAGGCAGGGAGTCAGAGATGGACCTCACCAAGCCTGGCCATCAGACGGGACGCAGAAAGTATGTGGGGAATGGGAGCCCCACTCCTCAAGCTGACAGCAAGGAGCCGTCTCTGGCACCCTCCTTTTGATCGCCGTCTGACAAAGATGGCTACGCAGTGGGGAAATAGCTGTTCTCCCCGCACAGCTCTCGGTTGTCATGGAGAAGGTGATGTTAAACTGTGGTGTCTGATACACTGTGTGCTGACGTGAGGAAGGAGGTCCAGGCAGGGCCTGTGGATAAAGGCGAATGTCGAAAGCAGGCTGCACTGCTTTACAGGAACCCCAGCCCACGGCAGCCTCTGCTGTTCCACTGTCCCAGGTGCTCTGGCAGCAAAGTGTGCTCTGGCTGGGCTGGGTGGTGTTTTTTTTTTTTTTTCATGGTACTGGGAATTGCACCCAGAGGCATTCTACCTCCAAGCTACACCCTCAGCCCTATTATTATTTTTATTTTTGAAACAGAGTCTCACTAGGTTGATGAGAGTCACACTAGTTGCTGAGGCTGTCCTTGAACCTACATCCTCCTGTCTCAGCCTCCCAATTAAGTACTGGGATTATAGGCATGTGTCACCATGCACAGCTTGGGTTATTAACTTCACTTGGGGGAAGACGGGGGCTGAGCCAAGTCAGTCCTGAAAGTGCAGGTGCGAGCTGTGTCTGCACTTTGGCCATGGGGAATGTATGGATCAAACTTTTGGACTTTTGTTTTGTTTTGTTTACAGTAAGGTAGCTATGCCCCAGTTTGAGGCTTTTGTTTTGTTTTGTTGTTTTTCATTTGTTTTGGTTTCTTTTTTTTTTTTTCCCTCCGGTACCGGATTGAACGCAGGGGCGTTCTACCTCCGTGCTACACCCCCAGCCCTATTTTTTTATACTTTATTTTGAAACCAGGTCTCATGAAGTTTCAGAGGCCTCGCTAAGGAGAGAGAGAGAGAGAGAGAGAGACAGGGAGAGAGAGAGAGCTGAGGCTGGCCGCGAACCCGGATCCTCCGGTCTCTGCCTCCCAAAGTACTGGGATTACAAGCGTGCGCCACCACGCTCAGCCTTCTTTTGGTTTCTTAACTACCCAAGATAAAGCCAGACTTTTCCTCCAGGAGGTAGATGAATTTGACCCTGAAAGTGTTCTGTAGGGCGCAAGAGCTCTCAGTGCTGCTCAGCAGGTGGCTAGGAATGGCATCCTGGGAAGATGCAGTCCTAGCTGCAGCACATTTGTGCCCCGTGGTGGCAAAGTTCAGAGCGTGAAGGGGTCCTACAGGTGGAAGGGCCCTGGACTGGCCGTAAGCTCCATCTCCTCAGAATGGAGTCCTGATGGGAGTACAGTCTTTGTGGTAACAGGGACAGGGTGCATGCTTCTGCAGCATACCTCCCTGCTGCAGAGCCCTCAGTGGCATGGGCCAGCACACTAGAGGAGAAAGCGCTCCTCAGCTCTCCCCGCAGGACTGCTGGGAAGCAGCCCCTGGAATATCCCAGCTGGAGATAGCTTCAGTATGAATCAGCAAACCCCTGAACTGTTGAGGGTGCTATCCAAGGCCACGCAAGCAAGAAGTGACTTCCCAGCTGGGCGTGGTGGTGCACGCTTGTAATCCCAGTACTTGGGAGACGGAGACCGGAGGATCAGGTTCGTGGCCAGCCTCAGCTACTTAGTGAGGCCCTCCGCAACTTCGTGAGACCCAGTTTCAAAATAAAGGATAAAAAATAGGGCCGGGGGTGTAGCTCGGAGGTAGAATGCCCCTGGGTTCAACCCCGGTACCGCAAAAAAAAAAAAAAAAAAAAGAAGTGACTTCCCTGACCTTCAGTCCAAGCCATCCTGCCATGACAGGCTATCGCCCTTAGTCACTGTGCTCAGCACACCCGGTTCAGAGAGGAGACTCCAAAAACAGCCTCCCTGGGGGTGCTCAAAATGTGTTCTAGGCCACTGCCTCGGCTGGGAACCTGCCCCATGCAGACCCAGTGGACAGGATGCTGAGGGTTGGCGCTGGCGCTGCCTTTCACAGGGAGAGCTGTACTTGTGCCATGTGTGCTGCAGCCATAGCATCCTGTGGGCCCTGCGTTTGTGGTACAGGTGTTGCCATGGAACCCTAGGGCTGCTCTGTAGCCATCACAGACTCACCTGGCCTGAGGTGGGTGGCCCCACTCCTTGAGGGATGAGGCCCATCTCTAGAGGTGGCTGTGCCGATGCCACCACAAGGCCTTCTCTTGCACTGCTTTGTCCTGAGGTTTCACAGGCAAATCTTGGAGGGCTCTGTGCCTGAAGCAAAGCTGTCGGCTCTGAGTTCCCACTCTTCTCATGCTGCAGGAGAAGTAGGAGGCACCATCCAAGAGGGAGATCCAGCCAGCCTCAGCAACTTAGTGAGACCCTGTTCCAAAATAAAAAACAAAAGGGGCTGGAGGTGTAGCTTGGAGGTAGGGTTCGATCCCCAGTACCTAAAAGAAAGCAGTGAGATCCCGGAAAAGGATCCTGTTTCCCTGGGCACAGATCCTAATCAGTGTGAGCTCATCTCAGGAATCCAGACAGGCTTCCATGGTGGCAGTGGCAGAGAGGCCAGGTCGTGTGGTCCCAGGTGGACTTCTGGGTAGTGGGCCTTTGGGGTTTCTGTCCCTTGGCTAGGTCAGAGAAGGAGAAGGGATGCAAGCCTCCCCAGGCTGGATTCCTCCTCTCTCCTCAAACCAGTCCTGGGGCCGAGGACAGGGCCTGTGGTTGGCTGGTCCAGGGCAGGCCAGCAGGTCACTGAAGACTTACCTGTGGCATCTGCTGACTTAATAGCACAGCTCCCAGCCTCCCCTCCCCATTCAAACCCAGCAGCACTGTCTCTTATCACCTCCTCCCCCAGAGGGCTAGCTGATTCCTCCTCTGAGGCCAAGATGAGCAGAAGTCCTGTATTGTCCTTCTTCCTCTGTGTCCCTTGTCCCTATTTCAATTAATACAACAAGGCAAAATGTTCTCGCTTTGAGAAGGGCTCAGAAAAGCCCTTGAGCCAGGGCCTTCCTCAGCGGTGCCCTTGAGGTGTTCTGGTTATCCCACCTTCCCTTCATTCTTGCCTGACTTCCCCAGAAATCCATTCTGCTTATTTTTTTCGTCCAAAATTCTTTTTTTTTTTTTTTTTGTGGTACCGGGGATTGAACCCAGAGGCATTCTACCTCCAGGCTATACCCTATCCCTATTTTTTAATCTTTATTTTGAAACAGGGTCTCACTAAGTTGTGGAGGGCCTTACTAAGTAGCTGAGGCTGGCCGCGAACCCGGATCCTCTGGCCTCAGCCTCCCAAGTACTGGGATTACAAGCGTGCGCCACCACACCCAGCATGTTTTTGGTTTTTTTTTAATCCTAGGCAAGTGCAAGGTCATAGTATTTGTTCTTGTGTTTTCTTCTATAAGCTGTAATTTAAGTTCTTAGATGGAAGTCTGTGAACTATTTCTAAGTTAAGTTTTCTACATGGTGTGGGGTAAGGTAGACGTCCATGGAAACCCACTTGTTCCATCAGTATTACACTGAACCCTAAACCAGAGATGCTGCAGGAAACTACAGACCAGTAGCCCCATAACATACACACAGATTTTTGGGGTTTTTTGTTTCGTTTTGTTTCTGTGTTTTTGGTAGTACTTGGAATTGGGCCCAGTGGCATTCTACCACTAAGCTACAGCCCTGGCCCTATTTTATATTTTATTTTATTTTGAAATAAAGTCTCACTAAGTTACCCCTTGCTGGCCTCATATCTGCGATCCAACTTACTTTTTTTTTTTTTTTTTTTTTTTGCGGTACCGGGGATTGAATCCAGGGGTGTTTTACCTCCGAGCTACACCCCCGGCCCTATTTTTTATACTTTATTTTGAAACCGGGTTTCACGAAGTTGAGGAGGGCCTCACTAAGTAGCTGAGGCTGGCCACGAACCCGGATCCTCCGGTCTCTGCCTCCCAAGTACTGGGATTACATGCGTGAGCCACCATGCCCAGCCTGCGATCCAACTTTCTCAGCCTCCCCCAAGGCAAATGATACCACACCCAGCCACACACAGTATTTTTATACTGATTGATTAACGTTCAACCCAGCTTTTTTTTGTTGTTGTTTGTTTTGTTGGCACTAGAGATTAAGCCAGCGACATTCTACCTCCAAGCTACATGCCCAGCTCTTTTTACTTTATTTTTTGTGGTACTGGGGATTGAACCCAGGGTCATTCTACCTCCGAGCTACATCCCCAGCCCTATTTTTTATTCTTTATTTTGAAACAGGGTCTCACTAAATTGCGGAGGGCCTCACTAAGTAGCTGAGGCTGGCTGCAAACCTGCGATCCTCCTGTTTCAGCCTCCCAAGTACTGGGATTACAAGTGTGCACCACCACGCCCGGCTTGAGACCCTCTTTCAAAATAAAAGATTTTAAAAGGCTGGGGAAGCTGGGCATAGTGGCATGCGCTTGTAATCCCAGTACTTGGGAGACTGAAACAGGAGGGATTGCAGGTTCCTGGCTAGCCTCAGCTACTTAGTAAGGCCCTCTGCAACTTAGTGAGACACTGTTTCAAAATAAAGAATAAAAAATAGGGCTGGGGATGTAGTTTGGAGGTAGAATGCCCCGGGGTTCAATCCCTGGTATCGCAAAAAAAAAAAAAAGAAAGAAAGAAGAAAGGGGAGAGAGAGAGGAGAGAGAGAGAGAGAGAGAGAGGAAGGAAGGAAGGAAGGAAGGAAGGAAGGAAGGAAGGAAGGAAGAAGGAAGGAGAAAGAGGGTCTTACTAAGTAGCTCAGGCTGGCCTTAAACCTGCGAGCCTCCTATCTCACTTGGCCTCCTAAGTACTGGCAGAGGCATATGCCACTACACCCAGCTAAACGCAGGATTTAAAAAAAAGAATTTTAGCAAATTGAACTTAACCAGTATCTAAAAAGGATAATATAGCTGGGCGTGGTGGCACATGCTTGTAATCCCAGTACTTGGGAGGCTGAGACAGGAAGATCAAAGGTTTGCCGCCAGCCTCAGCTACTTAGTGAGGACCTCAGCAACTTAGTGAGACCCTGTTTCAAAATAAAGAATAAAAATTAGGGCTGGGGGTGTAGCTTGGAGGTAGAATGCCCCTGGGTTCAATCCCCGGTACCACAAAAATGGGGGGGAGAGCTGTGATGTAGCTCAGTAGCAAAGTGCTTACCTCCCATGCACAATGCCCTGGGTTCGATTTCCAGTACCAAAAAAGACACAAAAAAAAGGGATTATATGGGCCGGGCGTGGTGGCGCACGCTTGTAATTCCAGTACTTGGGAGGCGGAGACTGAAAAATTCGGGTTCGCAGCCAGCCTCAGCTACTTAGTGAGGCCCTCTGCAACTTAGTGAGACCTGGTTTCAAAATAAAGGATAAAAAATAGGGCCGGGGGTGTAGCTCAGAGGTAGAATGCCCCTGGGTTCAATTCTCAGTAACACACACACACACACACACACACAAAGGATTATATACTATGGCCAAGTAAGATTTATACCAAGAAGTTAAGGATTTAAGGTTCATTTAACACCCCAAATCAATCAGTTCAATTCATTATATTAACAAACCAAAGAAGGAAACCATGTGATTATATCAACTGATGCAATGAAAACATCTGACCACATTCAACACCCATGCATTACATAAACACTCAGCAAAGGAGAAGGGAGTCCCTCACCCTGATACAGAGCACCTATGGAAGATCCAGTGGTGAGGGACTGAACACTCCCACCGGGATTAGGAACCAGGCCCGAAGGCAGAGGTGCTGCAGGTGTAATGCTGGGGTTGTGTTTCCCTGCACAGCTAGTTGCCTAGGTGGGGTGGGAGTTAAAAGAAATCTGTGACATACTTTTCAGTGAAATGCAGATGCACAGTTGTAGCTTATGTTTTACTTTAAAAAGCAGGGCCAGTCATCATCCGGATGAAGACACACAGTGTTTCCAGGATCCTGGGGCCTTCCTTGCTGTCCCTGACCAGCGACCCCCTCCATACCAAAGTAGCTTCTGTTCTGACTTCTCTCACCACAGAGAAATCTGGCTGTCAAGAGTGATGTGAGGGATTTAGTTGTTGCGCTTTATCTCTGACTTAGAGGTTTTTTCCTCTCTCTAGTTCTCTTCCCCTGTTGCTGTGTACTATTTCATTGTCTGAATATATGGCAGTTTATTCATTCCTCTGTTGGTGAATATTTGAGTTCTTTCCAGATAAGAGATAGGAGTGTTGCCATGATCCTTTCTCCACATTGGTAGATGTGGCCACCTAGTTTGCCACATGACTGCCCAGGGCTACACTCCCCAGAGCGGCACGAGAGCTGAGGTTGGCATCATCCAGAACACGGACGGAGAGCTGTCCATTTAGTTTTGGTCACTCTGACAGGTCTATAGAGGTGTCTCACAGTTTGTGCTTCTGTCTATTGTCTGCTGTCATAAAGATGTTCTCTTCTAAACGCTGTGTGATTTGTCTGGAGTTAATTGTGATATGTATGGATGGGGATGGCATCATCCCTGCCCTGCTTGTGGCCTGGGGCCTCTGTGACAGGGCTCTGGTTCCCTTCTCTGCTCCCTCTCCTGAAGCCCACATGGGCTCTTCAACCTTTTTCTAGGACCACATGTGTGCTTACCATAAGTTTATAGTCTTGATGTCTGGCAGTGTGAGCCTACCCTGCTGTGTTGTTCTTCAGAATTGTTTTGTCATTTTTTCCTTATGCATTTCCATATACTTCCCCTACCCCCACCCCCTTTTACTGGGGATTAAAGCCAGAGGCATACTACCACTAAGTTTCATCCATAGCCCTTTTTATTATTTTATTTTATTTTATTTTGTGTGTGTGGCACTTGGGATTGAACCCAGGGGCATTCTACCTGTGAGTTACATCCCCAGTCCTATTTTATTTTTTATTCAGAGGGCCTCACTAAATTGCTGAGGCTGGCCACGAACCTGCAATCCTCCTGTCTCAGCCTCCCAAGTACTGGGATTACAAGCATGTACCACCACGCCCGGCCTTTTTTTTTTTTTTTTTAACTTTGAGGCAGGGTCTCATTAAGTTGCCCAGTCTGGCCTTGAACATGTCACCCTCCTGCCTCAGCCTTCTGAGTTCCTGGGATTACAGACCTGGGCCACCATTCCTGCTATTCCATATACATTCTGTAATAAGCTGGTTAACTCCACACAAAGCCTGCCAGGAATCTGGTTGAATTGCTTCAAGTATTAAGATCAGTGTGGGGTGGACTGCCATGGCATTTTTGAGTTTTCCAATTCGTGAACATGATTTATCCCTGTATTTTTATACCTTCTTTATTTTCTCTTAGTATTGTTTTGTGATTTTCTTTTTCTTTTTCTTTTCTTTTTTGCAGTAATGGGGATTGAACCCAAGGGCATTCTACCTCTGGGCTACACTCCAAGCCCTATTTTTATTCTTTATTTTGAAACATGGTCTCACTAAGTTGCAGAGGACCTCACTAAATTGCTGAGGCTAGCCACGAACCTGCAATCCTCCTGTCTCCGCCTCCCAAATACTGGGATTACAAGCATGCGCCACCACGCCCGACAGTTGTTTTGTGATTTTCTATGTAGAGAACTCAAACATCTTTTGTTAGACTTATTCCTATAAATGTCATGTATTTTGGTATTAAATGGTTTTGGGTTTTTTTTTTGCGGTACTGGGGATTGAACCCAGGGCCATTCTACCTCTGAGCTATGTCCCCAGCCTTATTATATTTTTTATTTGGAAACAGGGTCTCACTAAATTGCTGAGGCTGGTCTTGAACCTGTGATCCTCCTGTCTCAGCTTCCCAAGTACAGGGATTATAAGCATGTGCCACCACGCCCAGCTTACATGATGTTATTAATATCAATGCCTAAGTGATTATGGTATATAGCAATCCCTTACTTTCTGTATCTAGCAGTTTTCACTTATTAATTTGAGTAGTTTAGTTGTGTATTCCTTTGGATTTTCCCTGTATGCAAGCATGTCATCTTAAGGTTAGTGCTTGTCGTGCTTCAGTGGGAGGGGGATTGAGTCAAATCTAACTCCTGAGGAACCCTCGTTCTCGAGGTGCAGAGGTGTCTGGGTGTGGAACTGAAGGCATGAGCACTGCTCGGCCGGCAGAGTGTGCTGGTGGAAGATTCGTTCCTCCTATGTACGAAAATTGATGTATCTATTTGCCTTTTGATGGGCACTTGAGGGGGTTCATTTATTTTTTACTGTTGTGAACAGAAGTGCTGTGACCTTTTTTGTGCTAGTTTATGAGCACATGCGCTCAATTCATTAACTTTATCAGGCTCTCAAACAGATCCCCAAGAGAAGATGCCCTTCATCTCCCACCAGCAGCTCTGAGTCTGGTTTGCTTGACACCCTTCAAGCTTTTTCTGGAAGCTTTAGTCCTTCTTGTGGCAGAGTGCTGACATACATCTCCTTATGGGGTTTTTGGGGGGGGATTGAACCCAGGGACATTCTACCTCCAAGCTACACCCCCAACCTTATTTTATTCTTTTTATTTTGAAATTGGGTCTCATAGACGGGTGTGATGGTGCATGCTTGTAATCCTAATACTTGGGAGGCTGAGACTGAGCATCCAGGTTTGTGGCCAGCTTCAGCTACTTAGTGAGGCCCTCCACAACTTAGTGAGACCCTGTTTCAAAATAAAGAATAAAAGAAATAGGACTGGGGGTGTAGTACAGAGGTAGAATGCCCCTGGGTTCAATCCCCAGTACTGCAAAAAAAAAAAGAAAGAAAGAAAGAAATAGTTAAGTTGTGGAGGCTAGCGGGGGAACCTGTGATCTACCTGTTTCAGCCTCTCAAGTACTGGGATTACAAGTGTGCACCACCATGCCCTGCTTTCATTTTATATTTTCAAACATAGTTTCACTAAGTTGCTGAGGGTCTCATGAAGTTGCTGAGGCTGGCTCCAAACCTGTGATCCTCCTATCTCAGCCTCCCAAGTACTAGGATTACAAGCATGTGCCACCATGCTCTCTCTACTTATTTTTTGTTTTGAGACAGGGTCTCACTAAGTTGCTCAGGACCTCGCTAAATTGTTGAGTTTGGCCTCAAACCTGTCTCAGCTTCCCAAGCACTGGAATTACAGTTGTGTGCCACCACACCTAGCTCTTTATTTTAATTTCACTTTTCCTGCCAAGGAACACCTTTGCAAATGCCAATTGTCTTTGTATTTCCTTTCATAAAGTGCTTGTTCAGATATTTTGCTCATTTAAAAAAATGTTTTCAAGCTGGGTGTGGTGGCGCACGCTTGTAATCCCAGTACTTGGGAGGCTGAAACAGGAGGACTGCTGGTTCACGACCAGCCTCAGCTACTTAGTGAGGCCCTCCGCAACTTAGTGAGACCCTGTTTCCAAATAAAGAATAAAAAATAGGGCTGGGGGTGTAGCTCAGAGGTAGAATGCCCAATACCAAAAAAAAAAAAAAATGTTTTCAGCTGGGCAGGTTTGATGGTGCGTTCCTGTGATCCCAGTTCTTGGGAGGCTGAGACAGGAGGACCACAGCTTCAAGGACAGCCTCAGCAAATAGTGAGACTCTCATCAACCTAGGGAGACCCTGTTTCAAAATAAAAACAAAATAGGGCTGGGGGTGTATCTTAGAGGTAGAATGCCCCAGTGCCATCACCCCCCAAAAAAACCAAAAAAAACATTTTCTTTATTCCAGTGAATGTGAGTGTAGGTGTCCTTGCCTTGGTCCTGATCTTGGGAAGAGCATTGGTCTCCACCTCTATCCTTTGCAATTTAGTGAGACCCTGTTTCAAAATAAAGAATAAAAATAGGGCTGGGGGTGTAGTTTCGAGGTAGAATGCCCCTGGGTTCAATCCCTGGTATCACACACACACAAAAAAAGAAATAGGGCCTTACTAAGTAGCTCAGGCTGGCCTTGAACCTGTGAGCCTCCTGTCTCACTCAGCCTCCCAAGTACTGGCAGAGGCATTTGCCACTACGCCCAGCTACACGCAGGATTTTTAAAAAAGAATTTTAGCAAATTGAACTTACCAGTATCTAAAAAGGATAATATAGCTGGGTGTGGTGGTACACACTTGTAATCCCAGTACTTGGGAGGCAGAGACCGGAGGATCCAGGTTCGAGGCCAGCCTCAGCTACTTAGTGAGGCCCTCCGCAACTTCGTGAGACCCGGTTTCAAAATAAAGGATAAAAAAAAATAGGGCCGGGGGTGTAGCTCAGAGCTAGAACGCCCCTGGGTTCCATCCCTGGTACCGCAAAAAAAAAAAAAAAGGAGTTGGAAATTTGTGTGTGTGTGTGTGTGTGTGTGTGTGTGTGTGGTACTGGGGATTGAGCCCAGGGGCATTCTACCTCCAAGCTACATCCCCAGCCCTATTTTATGTTTAGTTTGAAACAGGGTCTCACCAGGTTGATGAGAGTCTCACTACTTGCTGAGGCTGTCCTCAAACCTGCAATCCTCTTGTCTCAGCCTCCCAAATACTGGGATTACAAGTGTGCGTCACCACACCTAGCTAGGAATGTTTATTCTTACTCTGTTTTCTGAAGGAATTTGTGCACGAGTGGTATTTTTTTCTTCTTGAAATGTTTGGCAAAATCCACCTGCTGGGCCAGGCATTCTCTTGGTAGGAAGGTGTTTAAGTACAGATTGGAGTTTTTGTCTCGTGTGTTCCATGGGGGTGATGTGGGTTAAGGGTGCCTCTTTCTTTCCCAGTGGGGAAGTTTCCCCACAGAGGGCTGCCTGCCGTGTGGTGACAGGTGTGCCTGGCCCTACACCCATGCAGAGGATAGGGAATGATGCGCCACTGTGGTATTACATGGCCCCATGGCTCTGTCTCCCAGGAGGTCCTTCCTCTGCCAGCCGTGTTACCTGGGCTCAGAGTTTAAAGCATGTTCTGGCAGAGGTCTTCCATGGTCCTTTGAGGAATTGTCTCTTATGAACTGCCAGGCTTGGTAAGTGCAGAGGTTGACCAGGCAAGGTAGAGGAAGTGTCAAGGTGGCGGGGCTGGTCCTGGTCCTGAGGCATTGCGGGGCTTCTTCCAGGAGCAGGCCTGTGTCACCCAGGAGCCCCAGAATTCCAGCTTTGAGGGCAGCCCCTGCAACTGCACAGTGGTTGCCAGCAGCTTGTCTGGGAAAAGTGAAAGAAAGCTGCTGAGGGGAGGAGCAGTATACTTTCAGTGACCATGCCTTCCCACCTGAGAGAGCAGCACAGGGGAGCACCTGCTGGGCAGATGTGCTGTGGCTTCTCCCTTGCAGCTCTGTACTTGACCACAGTGTGGGGAGGCCAGGGAGTTGGAGCTAGCTGTACCTGTATGTTGCCTGGGGCGGGGTCCGTCCTGGGTCTGGCTGCAGCATCCCCAGGGTTCACCTTTGCTCTATGAGACAGGCTCCCTTCTCAGCAGACTGACGGCTGGAGCCGCAGCCTCTGGCATGTGAAAGGGCCTCCTGCCGGCACCAGCAGGCTTCCACATCCAGCTGCTCTCCCTCCTTGTCCCTCTTCAGTTCCACATCCCACCATGTCCACATGTGTTTTGTGACCTCCCGTCCTCCAGTAGAGACCTCCCCTCGTGTGGCACATCAGGAGACCACAGAAGTCACAGGAAACACTGTGGCCTGAGTGTGCATGTGGAGGAGTGCCCTCTACTCCCTTCACCCTCCTCTGGAGGTGGGCACCATGCCCACTCTGTGGTAGTGCACTGAGGCACACAAAAGCTCAAGGCTTGTGCCCAAGGTCAGCCAGCACCTCCCAGGGGGGCTGCAGCCACATGGGCAGCTTGGGTTCCTCCCAGCCTGCAGACTCTCCTCCTCCTGATGGCCTCCCTAAAATGCCTCCAGACTGTGGTGAGGCCTCGGGCCCCATGTTCAAGAGTAGAAGGGCCAAGCAGCACCAGTCTTGAGCAGGAGGCCATGCACCTATGGAGGCCGCCACCCGAGAGTTCATCTTGCGGAGAGTGGATCCACACTGAGGGCTGAGCTCTGGAGCTCTTCTTCATTAGCACCTCCCCAGGGAAACAGGCATCCCTGGCTGCTGTGCTCTGCATACACAGGAGCCTTCCTCCTTCAGAGCTACTTCCTGGGAGCCCGGCAGCTGCAGAGTGGGTGGCCAGGGTCTGTGGCCTGGGGCAGGAAGGGCAGTTAATTGCCCTAATCAGAGATTTGCTTTTCCCAGCACATGAAGTGAAATTGTAGCCAGTCTGAGGATTTTGAAGATTTAATCTGGAAGTAATGTCTAAAAGCGGCACTTTCTTTTCTAGGATAAAGATAAAGTTTCTCTAACCAAGACCCCAAAGCTGGAGCGCAGCGATGGAGGGAAGGAGGTGAGAGAGCGAGCCACCAAGCGGAAGCTGCCCTTCACTGTGGGGGCCAATGGAGAGCAGAAAGACTCGGACACAGGTACCGCCCGGCCCCTGCTCCCAGCCCTGCCCCTCCTGGCTTCGCACTGTGCCTGCTGAGGAGTCCTGCTGTGTCTGCTCCACCGGCCTGGCCTGTCCAGAGCAGCCCTGGGTGGGGGCAGCAAGGGCAGGAGATGAGCCTGCAGGTGCCACCCTCTCCCTCATGTTGGACTGACTTGGAGTGATAGGAAAGGCTCACCCTCAGGTGCTGTGCGTGTAGGCTCCTCACCTGCGAGGCTGCAGGTGCTCTGCTCCATGCATTTGTCCCCTGGAAGTTCACAGAGAGCAAGGGCCACCAAGGCTTGTGGACTGAGCTCCATTGTTCATAGTAAAAGCCACAGGCAACCCTGTGAGTGAGCAGAGGAAGACTGTGTGGTCTCCTGAGTATGGGTGTGTCAGAGGGTGAAGAGCAGGGGTATGCACATAGGCATGTGTGGGGTTCGGCACCCCTCAGTGTGCGTGCCTCCAGGTTGCCTCTAGGGTGTAGCCCGGCCTCTCGTGCCTACAGGCCTCCTAGTCCTGCTGGGCATCTGAGTTCTCTTCAGCCCTGAAGGGGAGGGCTGGGGGTGGCAGTATGCCAAAATGGATATAAGGCCCACGGTGAATTGGCAAAAGGTCCTGGGCTTCATCTCTGGCATCTGCAGACCTCAGGAGTGTGGCCACAGCGGGCGGAGGCCGTGCGCCGTGTGAAGGGGCTGAAGATCCTGAGGGGAGCACGTGAGGGTGAGCAGGCATCCTCTCTTACTTGGGGAGCTCCTGTGGCAGAGGCAGCAGCCTGGAAACGTGTCCGCCTGGGGCTATCCCTAGCAGTGTCCAGGAGTCTGTGGTCTTGGGGCCTTTGTGGTGATCACGGTCCTTCACCTACCCACCCTCCAGCACAATGCCCACAGAGGTGGAAGGAGGCTGGCCTCTGCTGGCTTCCACCTGGGATGTGAGGGAAGTGGTGAGCGTGTTTGGGGATGGGGAGTTTGCAGAGCCACTGGGGTGAGGCAAGGGACAGGCAGGTGGATGTGTGTGTGTGCGCGCGTGTGCGTGTGTGCATATGCCTGTCAGTACAGTTGGCAATGCAGGGGGAAAAAGCCGCTGACTGCCTTCCACCTTGGCTTCCACCAAAACAGGCTGGGAGCTGCCCTGGGGGCCACAGGCATGCTTTGCACCCAGAGAAAAAAAAGACCAGGTCTGAACATCCATTCTCCTGTTTTTGGTGCTCTGCTCGTTTGGCTGCAGTAGGAGTAGGGTTTTGCTGTGGACATGTTGGTTGTATTTGGGTTTGAAGCAGGCCTCTGAGGTGACCCTGTACTCTCCAGAAGTCTTGCTATAGGAGTCCACAGTGCAAGTGCTGGTGCTTCCCCTGCCTGGGGGAGCCCTGTCACATTTCTCTGCTGTGCTATTTCACTGTGGTGGAGAGGCCCTCCCCCAGGAGCCCCAGGAAGCCTTAAGACCTGCCTGTCGATGGTGTCTGTGAGGCCCAGCCTGGCTGCACTCCATTCTGTGTGGGAACTCTAGTACATCCTGGACATGTGCACAGTGCCCACTGAGTCCTGTGTGTTCACATCACTTCCTTTCTCCAGCAGCAGGATGAGCAATATCTGAGCCAGGCGTGGTGACACACGCCTGTAATCCCAGTACTTTGGAGGCTGAGACAGGAGGATCACAGGATCAAGGCCATCCTCAAGTAGCGAGACTCCCATCAACCTAGCAAGACCCTGTTTCAAAATAAAAAATTAAAAAAAAAGACTAGGGTTGTAGCTTGGAGGTAGAATGCTCCTGGACTCAATCCCCAGTACCACACACACACACACACACACACACACACACAAAAACATAAAATAGGGCATGTAATATTTGTCCTTCTATTTTAGGTTTGTTTTCCTTTCGGGGTCTGGTTTTTTTTTTTTTTGCCGTACTGGGGATTGAAACCAGGGATATTCTACATCTAAGGCACACCCCCAGCCCTATTTTTTATTCTTTATTTTGAAACAGGGTCTCACTAAGTTGGGGAGGGCCTCATTAAGTAGCTGAGACTGGCTGCAAACTTGCAATCCTCCTGTCTCAACCTCCTAAGTACTGGGATTACAAGCTTACGCCACCATGCCTGGCCGGGGGCTGATTTTGATATAACTTTCTTGTACATTTACTTTGTTAATGTAACAAAACTAGACTTCCCAGTGAAGTGATTCTGATGTATGTGTGTGGCATTGCCTGTCATAGATAGTTGTATTTATTCATTCATTTATTTATTCAATTTTGCGCTGCTGGGGATGGAACCCAGGGCCTCGCATATGCTAGGTAAATGCTATGCTGCAAAGCCCCACCCCCAGCCCTGAGAGGCTGAAAAGTTAACTAGGATCCTCTCAAACTAGTGAGTCTTTGTTTTCCTCTAGTACTTTACAACCACACATTGGTCTGGTACCTGTCTCCTCCTCTTGTCCACATCCTGGTGAGTTGACTGTCAGTGAAGGAGTGCTTGCTCAGAAATGGGGTGGGAGGGAGAGGTGTGCCGCTCTTCTGCACGGTGCTCTCTTGGGCTGCCTCCCTCAGGACAGAGAAGCCACACCGTGGGTAAGGCATGGAGATCTGTGCAATGATTCCCTCCCTTCCTCCCTTCCTTCTCTTTAATTTATAAAGAAAAGAGGTTTGTTTTGGTCTACAGTTCTGGGGGCTGGGAAAGCACTGGCAGCTGCAAGATTTTTAGCCCTGGTGAGAGTGCCTGAGACAGACTCTCCCTGGTCCTCTCAGCTGAGGGAGGTGACTGCCCTCCTAGAGGGGGTTTGGCTTGGCCACCCAAGGGGGACCTTGACTGGGGAGGTGATTGTGAGCAGGTGCAAAGCACAGTGTTCCAGGTGTCCAGCTTCACCAGCCCTCCTGCAGTGTCCCTCCAGCGCCCTCTGCTGAGAAGGCATGGCCAGTACCCGGCACCAAGGGGGGAGTGGCCAAGCCCAGTAATGAAGGGATCACCAGAGAGCCAGCCCCCTGTTCTGGGGAGCATAATGAATTTCCTTGGCTATGCCCCTGAGTGGCCAAAGGCTGCTAAGCCTCCTCCAGATACCACCAGGCTGCTACAGGAATGGCTTCCTGTTTGCTAGACCCTGGTCCTCAGGGCCCAGCCCACTGGAGGTGCGGCCTCCCAGTGCTTAGTCAGGGCTGGGGGCGGCTTGCCAAGAGCAGTACAGTTCTGTCTGTTGTGAGTCAGCCTGATCAAAGCCAGGCCCCCTGCGGTTGTCCACGAGCATTCGCCTGCACAGTACCGTGTGTGTGTGTGTGTGTGTGTGTGTGTGTGTGTGTGTGTGTGTGTAATTAGATCATCAACCTTTTAGGGTTCGTACAGAAGCACCCATTCTGGGTTTTTTTTTTGTTGTTGTTGTTGCTGTTTTTGGTGGTACTGGGGATTGAACTCAGGGGCATTCTGCCTCTGAGCTATATCCCCTGCCCTGTTTTTTATTCTTTAGTTTGAAACAGGGTCTCACTAAGTTGCGGAGGGCCTCACTAAGTAGCTGAGGCTGGCTGCGAACCCAGATCCTCCTGTCTCAGCCTCCCAAGTACTGGGATTACAAGCGTGCGCCACCATGCCTGGCTCACCCCATTCCTGAGTATAACTTCTTCCTGTCTGAGATGCTAGGAGGGCTATCTGCCCTTCAGAGTCCAGGTGGGGTACACCAGCAGAGAAGCATTGGAGCTAGCAGCTACCTGTTCCCAACACTGAGTGTTTCTTTGGAACAAGGGGGAAAATTAAGATTTTCTTAATTTGCTCTTACCTTTGAGCAAGGTGTGTGTGTGTGTGTGTGTGTGTGTGTGTGTGTGTGTGTGTGTGTAACTAGGAATTGAACCCAGGGGCACTCTACCTCTGAGCTACACCTCCAACCTTATTTTTGTTTTGAAACAGGGTCTTTCTAGGTTGCTGAGAGTCTACCTGCATTGCTGAGGCTGTCCTCAAACCTGCTATCCTCTTGTCTCAGCCTCCCAAGTGCTGGGATTAGAGGCATGTGCCCTCATGCCTGGCTTGAGCGAGACTTATCTCTGATCTCTTTGGGGGCTTTTTCAGCATGTTGATACATAAGTACTCACACCTCAGTATTAGGTGTTTAGTTCCTGGGGTCTTGAACACTCTTGGTTCCTCGATGGAAAAGGGCTGTTCTTAGTCTCCTAGCTTGGTCTTTGCCCCTGGCTTCCTGGGACTTCATGGAACTCAGACATCATGTTCGCTTGGCAGGAGAGATGACCAGTGTGACCAGGAGGAGACTTTCCCCACCCTTGCTCTCCAGTGGGATGTCACTGTGGGCTGTGCACTGACAGGTGCTGCTGGAACTTGGATGGAGAGCAGGGTCTGCAGCCAGGAGGACAGGCCTTGACTTTCTGGCTGAACAGGACATGTCCACCCCAAAGTGTCCCATGCACCAGCAGCCTCAGCCTAGGTCTCCTGGGTCAACATGGGTCCTAACAGGGTTCTCAGCACATTCATGTGTTTTTCTCAGAACATGTGGACTATAGCTGGGCATGGTGGCACATGCTTGTAATCCCAGTACTTGGAGGCGGAGACAGGAGGATCCTGGTTCGCGGCCAGCCTCAGCTACTTGCCAGTTCCTGACCCATCTCCACCAAGGGACACTAGCCTTCAGAGGCCATGTTAGGCAAAACTAGGGGGCCATCCCTTTACTGGAAGTCTTGTGAAAGAAGGGCCAGTATCTGAATCAAGTTGAGTTCTATCATGCAGGAAAGAAATTTGGAGAGTGCATGTTGGAAAGCAGCCAGCAGAGTGAAGTGCAGGGTGCACCCCCGGTCCTGTGGCATGCTGGACCGTGGCCCTCGGGGCTGAGGGTGACTGGCTGGGTCTTGCTTGCACATGGAGGATGCTGGGATTGGCCTAAGAACCAAACGTGGTCACTTGCAAAGAAACATAACCAAATACTTTATGTAATTGAGAGTTCTGTGATTGGTCTCCCGTCCTAATAGTTCTCAGCCATTTTTCCTATCCAGTCTTGACCCCAGTACTAAGGGTGGAACCCAGGGACCCTTTACCACTGAGCCCCACCCCCCAGCCCTATTTTTTATTTTGAAACAGGGCTTCATTAAGTTGCTGATGCTGGCCTCATACTTGCAATCCTCCTGTCCCAGGTTCCCACGTACTGGTATTACAGGCAAGCACCACCACACCCGGCCAGACTCAGCTCTTAAACAAAAGGGAACATGGACTAGCAAAGGAAGTCTCTTTCCGTGTAGTATTCTGTATCTCCCCGAATTCAGAAGCACTCGGGCTGGTGGCTGGGCCCATTAACTTAACACTGGCAAGTGAGTTGGGGTCCATCAGACGCCCAGTGCTTTACCGGGGTCTACAGCAGGGAAGAACAGAATCAGCCAAGGGGAACGTGCCTGGATTCTGAAGGAAGAGCCAGCCTCTCCTGGGTCATAGCAGGACTGCTGGGCGAGTTGCAGGTGTGGGGCAGGTGGCTCCAGGGCCAGGCGACAGCACCCTGGTCCCACATAGTAGGCTTTGGGCACTGTCTTTACCTCGCTGCCTGTCAGTGTTCTTGTCTGTCAGGCTTTGACTTGGAAGTGTGAGTCCTGCCTCAGCTCCAGGAGGAGCCATGGCGCCTGGGGACCTGGGTGCCATCCAAGGCAGATTGATGGATGCCGTTCAGGCCTTGGTCTTTGTCTGGACTGTGATTTTACTTATCTTGAATTCTCAGCATGCCTTGGTGTAGCGAGCGTGAATGGCAGTGGTCGGGAAATTGTCTTCGAGGTGGTGGTCTGTGCGCTGCCCTGCCACCTCCAGTACACCTGCCCAGTGTGGTTCTGGGAACACCTTGTGGAATAGGGACTGGTGTTGCCCTCGGTCTAGCAATGGAGAAGCCACGCAGCGGGGAGCTGGGGCGCCATGGTCTGACTTGTGTGTGACCTTCCACCATGCTGTAGACAAGCTGAAGGAGGCAAGAGAGAGGATCCCAGCCCCTTTCTCAGACAGAGGAGCCCAGATGAGGAGGGGCCACAGGGATTATGGCACGCGGGTGGGCACTGGGGTCACAGCACTCAGGTGGAGGTGCTGGGGGTCAGGGCATGCAAGTACAGGCTCCTCTTTCTTTAAATGATCAATGACAGAAACTGAAAGAAAAAAACAACTCAAGAAATTGGATGGACACATGGCGTGAGGTGGCACTGCAGGCTATGCTGATGAGGACTTGGCTCTGTTGGACCCTGGCTGCACTGCAATTGGAGCCTAGGGCTTAGAGACAGTGACCAACCTTTTTTTTTTTTTTTTTCAGTACTGGGGATTGATCCCAGGGGCATTCTACCTCCAGGCTACACCCCCAGCCCTTTTTTTGTTCTTTATTTTGAAACAGGGTCTCACTAAGTTGCGGAGGGCTTCACTAAGTAGCTGAGGCTAGCCACGAGCCCGGATCCTCCTGTCTCAGCCTCCCAAGTACTGGGATTACAAGCATGTGCCACCATGCCCGGCTGTGACCGACCCTTTTGCAACTAATGGTCTAGTGTGTGATCATCCACAGTTGAGGTTCCGTAGTCAGAAGTATTGCACTTCATGACTCTAAACATCAGGACTAGGCCAAATATTTGGCGTGGGACATTTGCTCAAGTTTTGAGGCTAGGTAAAAGAGAAGCTACTCTCACTGACCAGAGGTCAACTGGTGTGTGCAAGGCACTTCCCATCATTTCAAAGTATTGTCACGAAATGCTCTCGCAGGGCAGCATCAAGAATATACTGCCCCCCCCCCCAGTGCTGCGGTGGTAGGCACGAGTTACAGACGTTCCTGGTACAGCAGTATTGTGGGTGATGTATCCAAAGAACTCTGAGCTGGGCATGGTGGCACATGCCTGCAGTCCCAGTACTTGGGAGGCTGAGACAGGATTGCAAGTTCAAGACCAGCCTCAGCAACTTATCAAGACTCAGCAACCTAATGAGAACCTATTTCAAAACAAAAACTAGGCCGGGCATGGTGGCGCACGCTTGTAATCCCAGTACTTTGGGAGGCGGAGACCGGAGGA
>PVJS01032125.1:0-22964 GCA_004027185.1 Glis glis | reverse complement strand
TCCTCCGGTCTCTGCCTTCCAAAGTACTGGGATTACAAGCGTGCACCACCACGCCCAGCGGATCATTGTAATTTTAAATGTATTTAAAAATAAATATAGCCGGGCATGGTGGCACATGCTTGTAATCCCAGTACTTGGGAGGCTGAGACAGGAGTATCGCAGGTTCAAGGACAGCCTCAGCAATATAGTGACACTCTCAGCAACCTAGTGAGACCCTGTTTCCAAATAAATAAAATCAGTCTGGGGGTGTAGCTCAAAGGTAGACCGCTTCTGGGTTCCATTGCTAGTACCACAAAAAAATAAAAATAGGGCTGGGGGTGTAACTCAGAGGTAGAATGCCCCTGGGCTGAGTTTTCAATACCACACACACACAAAATATAATAAATAATTAATTAATTAAACAGATAAATATAATTCTACAAAGACAAATATCATGTAGTGATTATACCAAATAGTTAAAAAGACTGAAGCTAAATCTAAACGCAAGCGACTAAAAAGGTGCCACCATCTTAAAAGACACTTGTTCTAACATGAATGAAGGGCAGGCCTCAGCAAAGCCTTTAACTAGAGAAACATGTATTACAAAAACAAGCAGAACCGTCTTTAATTTCCCATACTGGCACTCTCAGAGAGGCCGAAACTCAGAAGTGTCACTAAAAATGATTTCTCATTGAAAGGCACAGTTGGGACTGACAAGTTTGATTTCCAGTGAATGAAAGAATCTTGGCAGCTAAAGCATTAAATAATCTCTAGGGTTATTGGCCTATGAAGGGAGAGCCTGAAATCTGCAGCATAATTTACCCACTCTGTAGAGACTGTACAAAGAAGGAACAACAGATCAAATCAGAACCCGTGTCATTCAGAACTGAGAGGAAAGCCAGGCGTGGTGGCACACACCTGTAATCCCAGTTCTTGGGAGGCTGACACTGGAGGATCGCAGGTTTGAGGACAGCCTGGGCAAAGAGTGAGACTCTCATCAACCTAGTGAGACTCTCGTTTCAAAATAAAAATAAAATAGGACTGGGAGTGTAGCTCAGAGGTAGAATGCCCCTGGGTTCAATCCCCAGTGACACACACTCAAAAAAAAGAACTCAGTCGGGCGTGGTGGCGCACGCTTGTAATCCCAGTACTTTGGGAGGCGGAGACCAGAGGATCCGGGTTCGCGGCCAGCCTCGGCTCTCTCGCTCTCTCTCTCCCTGTCTCTGTCTCTCTGTCTCTCTCTCTCTCTCTTCTTAGTGAGGCCTCCACAACTTCGTGAGACCCGGTTTCAAAATAAAGTATAAAAAATAGGGCCGGGGGCGTAGCGCGGAGGTAGAACACCCCTGGGTTCAATCCCCGGTACCGCAAAAAAAAAAAAAAGAACTCAGAGGAAAAGGAATCGCCCTGGTTGCAGGTTGGAAATGTTCCTATGCCAGACACTTCTGTACTTACTTCTCTTCAAGAAGAAAAAAACAGTAACTCTAAAGTCATCAATAAATTAATTTCAAAGTTACACTCACTCCCTGGCTTCTCATTTATCAGAAGCTGTTGTAGACTCTATGCTTTATCTTGTTCACATGTAAAATGGAAATAAAAGCATTTCTTTCATGGGGTTATTGTTAAGATTAAATAAAATTATGAATGTTCAGTGGCTGGCAATGATAGGCAGACAAACTGTTCATGGTTAGAATATGAAAATAGCCGGCCATGGCGGCGCACACTTGTAATCCCAACTACTTGGTAGGCTGAGGCAGAAGGGTCCGAAGTTGGAGGCCAGCCTAGACGACTTAGTGAGTCCCTGTCTAAAAAATAAAATAACACAAAGGGGGAGGGGCACCTGGGACTGTAACTCAATGGTAAAGAGCTTGCCTAGCATGTGCAAAAGCCCTGGGTTCAATCCCCAATACAAAACAAACAAACAAAAAAGCAACCTAAAAAAAATTATCTAAATTCTATAAAAAACAGAATATTCAAAGCAAAAAGTTGTCTTATCTTTCATTTGATTTTACTGAATGACCTTCCTAAGACTAATGACTCATAATTCTAGACTTCTACTGGCATCAACTATATTATCATAATACATGCTGGTTTTGTACTTTCTTGGATGGTATCTAAGTACTATCTAGAACTTTGACAAAATAGGCAGCCCAGATATGGACCTACACAAATACAGTGAGCTGATATTTGACAAAGGATAAAAAGCAACACAGTGGAGAAAAATATTCTTTTTGATGTCCAAAACAACTGGACATACATATGAAAAAAAATCTAGATACAAAATTTACACTTTTCACAAAAACTAACTCAAAATGGACCACAGATCTAAATGTAAAACTCAAAACTGTAAAACTTCTGGAAGATAACACAGAAGAAAATATGGTTGACCTGGGACTTGGCAATACATTTTTAGATATAACACCAAAGGCATGATCCATGAAAGAAAAAGAAATTGGTAAGTAGAATTTCATTAAAACAAAAAACGTCTGCTCTACAAAAGATACTGTTTAGAGAATGGAAAAACAACCACTAGAATCAGAAAATATTTGTGAAACACACATTTGATAGAACTTATTTCTAAAATATATAAAGAAATCTCTTAAAACTCAACAATAAAGAAAAATAATCCAATTTAAAATGGGCAAAAGATCTGAATAGAATTCTGCTGTGCAGTACACAGTGTTCACATATAATTGCTAAAGTCTCTCTGAAAGCAAAAAGTTACGCTAATTTTCAAAAAGAAGAAAAGCTATAAAATAGGAATTCTTGATGTATCATTACAAAAAAAGAACACTAGAGCATACCAAATCATATGAAATATAAACAGAAGTAATATCCTGAAACTTTGCATTTCAGAACAGGGATACCAAACTACAAAGTCTTTTTTCTTCTATTTGGAACAACAAAACAGACGAGCTGGGAACTAACTAAGCAGGACACAACATTCATTTTACTTGTTAGCTATTCATTTAAAGGATCACAAATTAGCCGGGCGTGGTGGCGCCCGCTTGTAATCCCAGTACTTGGGAGGCGGAGACTGGAGGATCCGGGTTCGCAGCCAGCCTTAGCTACTTAGTGAGGCCCTCCACAACTTCGTGAGACCAGGTTTCAAAATAAAGTATAAAAAATAGGGCCGGGGGTGTAGCTCAGAGGTAGAACACCCCTGGGTTCAATCCCTGGTACCGCAAAAACAAAACAAAACAAAACAAAAAAAAAGGATCACAAATTAGGGAGTTTTTATTTCTAATTAATTTTGCCTTGTCTTTTTGCTAGTCACTAACAGCTCAGATTTTCTTCTATTACTGTTACCAAAACCATAGGAACTGGACATTTATCTGTATTGTACACAACTTCTAAGGCGTGACAGGAAGAGAACGGCCCTTCACTAACTATGCAAAGCAGGAAAAGTGCCTGGCAGAGAGTGAGCTGCACCTCAGTTATGATGGCTTTTTGGTCCTTCACCCTCTGAGCCTCCTCTGGGTCCTGTTCCAGGCTGAAGACTTTAGAGAGGGGCACTGGCTTCCCAGCTCGGCACAGGACGGCTTGGCAGGTGCCAACATTGGCCACAGTCAGGCTGAAACTACTGGTGGGATCAGCCGTGTCGGGTCGAACGTAGCACAGGAGAGCAGAGGAGCCCAGCTTCTGGCCAGCCATTCCTAATTTCCTGTTTAGAAAGAAAGGAAAATGGAAGACCTGGTAGCTAGTTTGAGAAGCGGTGGTGCTCACGCCCACCCCTGCCTTTTTTGCCATGGGATCAAGAAGCAGCCTCACCCTTATCCACCTGAAGGCATGCTCTTATTACCAGTGAAGGTGGTAAAGTCGCCTTTACTCTCAGCTAACGGAGAAAAGAGATTTTTTTTTAAGGGTTGGGGGACAGACAGTGCAGTTGTGTCTTTCTCTATGGCTTTTGTGTCTGATCAGAGACTTCCTAATTCAGGGGTTTTCAAATTCAATGTATCAGAATGATTTGGAGAGTCTGATAATGTTAGAGCACAGACTGCTAGACCTTACCCCAGAAGTCTGCATTTCTAACAAGTTTCTGGTCTGCTGAGGATGCTGGCCTGGAAAAATACTTTGAGAACCACTCAAGTTATAAGTGCCTTGAAAAAAGGACCACAATTCTCCTTGCACTTCCTCCAGACACATGGCTCCCATCTGCCCACACTTAGCAGATACTATCAGAAAACTCTAGTTTCAAACCAGCTCTGCCATTTACTAGCAAAGATCCTTAGCAGTTATTTCTTTAAGAAATTTCTCTTGATAACTATGTTTGCCTTGTTTTGATAGTTAAAGGTATAGGATGAAAAATGCATGGTCCAAGGCCTGTCTCTTGAGAGGTTCCTCATAAATTGAGTTCCCTTTCACAAATCCTTTATTTTGCCAAGTCTCTAGCTCAATTCTATGGAAATTAGACTCCTTTACCAACACCATGTTTTGTACTATAATGACCGGTAAGACCAGCCCGTGCTCCAAGCTGTTCCATTTCAGTCTTGATTATACAAGTTTACAACCTAATATGCAAGATTCTCCATTAGCTTCCAAAAGACATTCAGTAGTTGGGGTTTTTACCCTCGAGCAGCTCAATACTTTACTGAGGACCTTTGCTGGGTAAACCCTCAACACATAAGTCTGACTGGGCTTGTTAACCTTTCATAGGCCACCGACTCTTTGGAGAATCTTATGAAAGCTTACCACTGTCCTCCCCTGAATGTACTAACACATCTATAAACACGCAACCTTTTGCACATTATTTCTAGGCTTCCCAGGTCCTCAGAAGCCTTGGGGTTCAACTGAGAAGGCATACGACTCCCCAGGCTCTTTAAAGAGCCAAGTCCCCACACTCCCTGCTGATACTAAGAGAAGGATCATGGAAGGAACAGGATCCCTCCTTGATCCCGCACCCATAACAGAGACCCTCCCCTCTGGTTTAGAGATTTATTTTATAAAGGTAGAGCTGAGTTAGGGATTATTCAACCCACCTGCTTACCTGTGAGATACCAAGAAGGTGTTGGCCATGAAAACTATGTCATTTGTTGACTGCTGTACCTCTTCCAAAAGGACATCTGCCATCGTGCACTGCAGCAGGCGGGGGAGCTCTTCATTCCGGTCCCCATCAAACATGCCATACACAGCTCCCACACCCTCTGCAAAGTTGTCCATGGCTAGGGCAGACACGCATAACCTAGAGTAGAAATACGAGAGACACAATCATCAAAGAAAGTTATCAGCAAAAGATTACTCTTCAGGGTGCATTCTTTTTTTTTTTTTTTACGGTACTGGGGATTGAACCCAGGGGCCTTCTACCTCCGAGCTACACCCCCAGCCCTATTTTTTTTTTTATTTTGAAACAGGGTGTCCTAAGTTGTGGAGGGCCTCACTAAGTAGCTAAGGCTGGCCGTGAACCCGGATCCTCCTGTCTCAGCCTCCCAAGTACTGGGATTACAAGTGTACGCCACCACGCCTGGCTTCAGGGTGCATTCTTTTATAAAGTATTCATTGAAAGTAGAGAACAACAGCAGTATATTTTAATTTATACGTGAAAAAAGTCCCTAGATAAGATAGTTGATGTGCTAAGGAAGGGAGAAATCCAGCCATATTAATGGGCAGTACATATTAACTCTGCAATGTTATCAAAGGCCAGAAAGATGTTTTCATATAGTAGTGATTAAGGACGAGTTTTGTCAATTCCAAAGACCACAGGAGCACACCTATGGTTGAAATTGGGTTTACTATTCCTTGCAGCAAGGGAGAAAGCACCCCATGGGACCCTGGGGTTAATAGGAAACAGGGTGCTGCAAAGAACCTCATCTAGAAATTGGCTTTGGTTGGGCCATTTTGGGAGGAGTCTAAGGAAGCAGAGTATCAAATCAGATTGGGGCTGTCATACAGTTGGATATCTCAATAAATCTTATCAATAGAAAAGGGAAATTAGTGTGAGGAGAAAATCATGTTGAGAGTGTTTGGTATTTTGTGGACTGCACGTTCATTTGGTTTTTGTCTTACTTTACATGGTCTCAGAGGGATCTATTTGATGTTGACATTCTGTAATTGTTTTTATGTGACAGAACAACATGGCCTAGCTGTGAGCATGAAACCAGCTTCCAGATGCCTGGGGCTGATGTTTTTTCCTTCCACTTCCTCAGTCTCCACAGCCAACATACTCACTTATTTCTCTGTCCTGCCATCTCAGCCAGTCCATGGCTCCAGAAGGTTGATGTAACTGTAGAATCTGTGGTTGGCAAAGGTTTCTGATCAATTTTCAGGGTTGTGATATGGCTGTGGGAGGAAGGGAAGATTAAACCATATTCTCTATTTTACAAAAACTATCTCAACAATAACATGCTTTTTGTTTTGTTTTGTTGGTGCTGGGGATTGAACCCAGGGGAATTCTACCTCTGAGCTACACCCCCAGCACTATTTTACTTTTTATTTTGAAACACGGTCTTGCTAAGTTGCTAAGACTGGCTTTGAACCTGCAATCCTGTCTCAATCTCCTAAGTACTGGAATTACAGGCATGCACCAACATGCCCGGCTTGTTTTTTGTTTTTGGTACTGAACCCAGGGGCATTCTAACCACTGAGCTATTTATTTTGAAACAGGGTCTTGCTAAATTGCTAAGACTGGCTTTGAACCTGTAATCCTCCTGTCTTAGCCTCCCAAGTACTGGGATTACATTACATGGCCGACAATAATATATTTTTATAGAATAATCTCTTGATAGACTAAGACGCATTTTCTGAGAGACCAAATGAAAGACGTATTATGAACTGTGGCTCTGATGGAAAAGAGAAAGGACACAGGAAGGAGGAAGAAAAACAGGCCAAATATGTTTACACTTGATGGGACCTTTATGGTTCAGCCAACTGTCTATTTTAAGTATTGTGATACAACAAAGTCTTGGTATAATGAATGAATCTGTGTTAGCTCTTAGATGTTGTAATAGGACCTGTGTCACCTAAAATATCTATGACTGCCATGCAAAAATATTTCGTGTGTGGCTGAGTAGTATCTAAATAGACTAACCACTAAGTGGAGCATGAATTCATAACTGAATCAAGGCATCAAACAAAAGAACTAGGGTCTCTTAACTAGTTCTTAACTAGATCATAACTAGTCAAGATCTCCATAGTCTACAGAAACCCCAAAGGTGGCTGGTGGGTCTCTTAACACATGTGGACTCAATTTCAGATTTTTACCTACCTAAACATGTCCAGTGTCTTGTGTTCCAGAACGAGATTTGTATTTCCAGTCAGGTCAAGGTCTTGTAACGTAGCAGGCAGAGCCTCCGGAATTAGGATTTCTGTCAAGTCATTGCAACTTAGGTCTACAAACTGAGAAGAAACAGAGAAATCAAAAGAAAATACATCATAGTTCTTTATTCCCAGACACTTAATCTCCTACTAGATCCTCAAAGGAAAACTTACTTTCTTCACAGGAATGAATTAAGCATACTTGGATCTCACACTGAGTATATTAGAAGATGATATTTCTAAGCTGGGTGTGGTGGCGCACGCCTGTAATCCCAGTACTTGGGAGGCTGAGACAGGAGGATCACAGGTTCGAGGACAGTCTCAGCAAGTAGTGAGACTCTCATCAATCTAGTGAGACCTTGTTTCCAAATAAAAATAAAATAGGGCTGGGGATGTAGCTCAGAGGTAGAATGCCCTTGGGTTCAATCCCTAGTAGCACACACACACACACACACACAAAAAGACGGTATTTCTTCCTTATGAGAAGAGAATAATCTCCTTCACATTCCTTTCCTCTTCCTTAGAAGAGTGGTACCTCTGGGCTGGGGATGCGGCTCAGTGGTGTGAGGCCCTGGATTCCATCCCCAGTACCGCAAAATAAAAAAACAAGAGAGGCCCCCACTCACACGCCTGCCCCTCCTCGAGGAGTAAGGACAGTAAGAACAGCATTCCAGCGTATCAAGTACCTGGATCTGAGGCAGCTGCAGGATCTCTGGGAAAATGCTGATGTTGTTGGAGTGGGCGACCAGGGTGTGCAGCCTTTTGCAGTTCGCTATGGTCGTGGGGATGGTTTTAAGCTTGTTGCCACTTAGGTTCAGTTCCTCCAATTGCTCCAGTTTATTTAGTTTGCTGAAAAAGAAACACCAAAATACCATATTGCACCAAAAAAGAGCAGCTGCCAAGTTGCTGCTATTTTATAGCACCCACAGAGTACAGAAGGCAGCAGCCTGACACCAGCCAGGCAACGGCTCCTGCTGCGTCACAACCTGACCTGCCACTTGGCGCACTCCAAGAGCCGTCACTGCCTCGCTTTCCTTCCAGCTACTGGGCGAACATCTTCCTGTTATGTGACTCACAGGAAGTAGCTAAAAAAGCCTTGGCCTGCTGTTGAGAGATTAGCTCTGGTCCTTGCTTCACCACTAACTAGCTGTCAGATGCTGGGAAAATGAATGTTAGCAGACCTCAACTGCTTCAACTACACAAGACTCCTTTCAGGTTTCAATTTCCAGTTACTTGTTCGTAACATAACTGATCTCCACTAAACATTTATCAAGTTCCTATTAATCATAAGCACCATGCTTGGGATGGTGACGCAAGTGATTAACAGTGCTCCTTTGTACCCACAACACTTTCTATACAGTAGGCAAGTTATCTAAGTCAGTCTAACATCCTTACCAAGATGGTTACAAATTTCTGTGATTTCTTTTGATTTATTAGTTCAAAAGCTTATAAAAATAATAAGCTGCTATAATATGGAAAAAAGTTCAGTAAATAAAAAAAATAAATCACATATAATACCAGCAATCTGAAAGAATTATTATAATTTTGCTGAATTTCCTACAAAATTTCTCAAATGAATAATTATTTTACATAACTTTTATATCCTACCTTTCTCATATATCACAAATAATTTCTATTGCTAGAAAATTCACAAATACTTTTTAAGAGCTAATAAAATTATTTTTCCTTGTTACAATAATAATATTGTAATAATAATATTCACTGAAGCCAGGCATGGTGGCGCATGCCTGTAATCCCAAAACTTGGGAATCTGAGACAGGAGGATCATAGGTTCATGACCAGCTTCAGCAATTTAGTGAGACCCTGTTTCAAAATAAAAAATAGAGCTGGGCGTAGTGGCACACGCTTGTAATCCCAGTACTTGGGAATCTGAGACAGGAGGATTTCAGGTTCCAGGACAACCTCAGCAAGTAGTAAGACTCTCATCAACCTAGTGAGACCTTATTTCCAAATTAAAAAAATAAAATAGGTCTGGTGACATAGCTTAGAGGTAGAATGTTCCTGGGTTCAATCCCTAGTACCACACACACATACACTCACACACAAAAAAGGGCTGGGGGTGTAGCTCAGAAATAGAATGTCTCTGGGTTCAATCTCTAGTACCACAAAACAAAACAAAACAAAACAAAGCCAAAAAAATTCACTGAAACTGAAAAACAGAGACAAACAGAAAATAAATCTTGTTAGTCCTACTTCCAGAGATAATCTCTTTTTTGTGTGTGTGTGTGGGACTGGGGATTTAGCCCAGGGGCATTCTACCTCTGAGCTACACCCCAAGCCCTATTTTTTATTCTTTTTTTTTTTTTTTGCGGTACCAGGGATTGAACCCAGGGGCGTTCTACCTCTGCGCTACGCCCCTGGCCCTATTTTTTTATACTTTTTTTTTTTTTTTGCGGTACCGGGGATTGAATGCAGGGGCATTCTACCTCCGCGCTACACCCCCGGCCCTATTTTTTTATGCTTTATTTTTGAAACTGGGTCTCACGAAGTTGCGGAGGGCCTCACTAGGTAGAGAGACAGAGAGACAGACAGACAGAGACAGAGAGACAGAGAGAGAGAGAGAGAGACAGAGAGAGAGGAGAGAGATTGATCGATCGATCAATCGATCGATCCGCTGAGGCTGGCCGCGAACCCGGGATTACAAGCGTGCGCCACCACCCCCGGCTAATCACTTTTTTTTTTAAACATGCTTTTATTGGTGCATTGTAGTGTCACATCACAATGAGTATCAATTTGATGTTAACATACATGCACACAGCTCTTAGTGTCCCCCCCATATACTGAGTACCGAGAATGACATTGGTATATTCTCCTATGTATACATTGTTTATAATTCCATTGATTCACTTCTTTCTTGCCCTTCCCCTTCCCTTATACCACTTCCCTTGCTCCACTGTGGGTTCTCCATTATTGTCCAGAGTCCCTTTTGTGTCCCCACTACTCCCTAGATTGTGCATATATCTAGGATATACAAAGAACTTAAAAGACTTTACACTAAAAAAACAAATAACCTAATCAAGAAGTGAGCAACTGAAATGAACAGACTCTTCAGGAAGGAAGAGATACAAATGGCCAATAGATACATGAAAAAATGTTCAACATCATTAGCAATCAGGGAGATGCAAATCAAAACTACTCTAAGATTTTATCTAACCCCAATTAGAATGGCAATCATTAAGAAGTCAAGCAACAACAAATACTGGCGAGGATGTGGGGAAATAGGGACTCTTCTACACTGCTGGTGGGATTGCAAACTAGTTCAACCACTATGGAGATCAGTGTAGAGATTCCTCAGAAAACGGAATGGATCCACCATATGATCCGGCTATACCACTACTGGGTATCATACCAAAGGGATTGAAACTAGAAAACTATAGTAATATACACATAGCCATGTTCATAGCAGCACAATTCACAGTGGCCAAATTATGGAACCAACCTAGGTGTCCATCAACAGATGAATGGATTACAAAATTACACACAATGGAATTCTACTCAGCAATAAAGAAGAACAAAATAACATCATTTACAAGAAAATGGAAGGATCTGGAGAACATTATGTTGAGATTAGCCAATCACAAAAAGAGAAGGGTCATATGTTTTCATTAATTCACTTTTTTAAAATGTTTTGCTGAGGCTGTCCTTGAAGCTGCGATCTTCTTGTTTTATGGGTTCAAACCCCAGTATCTTACTCTTACATACACACACACAGTTTTGTAGTACTGGGGATTGAACTCAGGGCACTCTACCACTGAGCTATATCCTCGGCCCTTTCTTATTTTTTCTATCTTGAGACAGGGTCTTGCAAAGTTGCCCAGACTGGCCTTGAACTTGCGATTCTCTTGCCTCAGCCTCTCAAGTAGCTGGGATTACAAGATGTGTGCCACTGCACTTGGATTATAATTTACTTTTTTTAACTCAATAATACATTTTCATTTTCATTTATGTGTTTTCAGTTTTATATCGGCCTGCTTTTGATCCCTCCAACAATAAAAGTGTCATCAAACTAGGTGAGATTCATTAGTTTTAGAATAAAAACCTGGAATTACCCATTGGTTTCACAAACTAATATAACTGATCAGTGGTCTATCTCATTCACTTTATATGATAAAATTTCAAGAGACTACCACATCCTGAAATTAAGATTCCACATTCACTTTTTTAAATATACTTTTTTGATGCATTGTAATTATACATTATAATAAGGTTCAGAGTAAGTAACAGAAACATACAAGTACATAGCACTTTTTTTTTTTTGCGGTACTGGGGATTGAACCCAGGGGCATTCGACCTCCAAGCTACACCCCAGCCTATTTTTATTCTTTATTTTGAAACAGGGTCTCACTAAGTAGCTGAGGCTGGCCGCAAACCCGGATCCTCCTGTCTCAGCCTCCCAAGTATTGGGATTACAAGCGTGTGCCACCACCCCCGGCTTATATAGCACTTTAAAAAACCACTGTTGGAACTCTTTCAAGGAAGTAACCTAGTTGATACTGTTTATCTTCTTAAGCTCTATATCATTTCATAAATGTTTAAAAAGTTATATATGTATATATATTTTTGTGTGTTTGGTACTAGGGATTGAACCCCCGGGTGTTCAACCTCATTCTCAATAATTTACTGAGGCTGGTCTCAAACCTGTGATCCCCATGTTTCAGCCTCCCAAGTATTGAGAGTATTGGGCATGCACCACAAGGCCCGCCTTTACAAAAATTATGATTTTTATTTTATTTTTTGTGGTACTGGGGATTGAACCCAGGGGCATTCTACCTCTGAGCTACACCCCCAACCCTATTTTTTATTCTTTATTTTGAAACAGGGTCTCACTAAGTTGCAGAGGGTCTCACTAAAAAGTTGAGACTGGCCACGAACCTGAGATCCTGTCTCAGCCTCCCAAGTACTGGGATTACAAGCGTGTGCCACCAGGCCTGGCTAAAATTATGATTTTTAAATAATTAAACTTGTTTTCTGAGTTTATCATATTTTTAAGAAAATTAGTAAAGATGGAATAAAAAAACTATAATTTCCAACCAGGCATAGTGGCGCACACCTGTAATCCCAGTTTTGGGAGGATGAGACAGGAGGATTGAAGTGCAAGGCCAGCCTCAGCAACTTACCGAGACCCTGTTTCAAAATTTAAAAAAAAGAGTCGGGCATGGTGGTGCTTGCCTGTAATGCCAGTACTTGGGAGGATGAGATGGGAAGATTGCAGGTTCAAAGCCAGCCTCAGCAAGTTAGTGAGACCCTGTTTCAAAAAAAAACTAAAACAGGGCTGGGGGTGGAGCTCAGAGGTAGAATGCCCCTGGGTTCAAGCCCCAGTACCGCAAAAAAAAAAAAAAAAAAAAAAAAAAAAAAAAAATTGAGCCGGGCATGGTGGCTCACGCTTGTAATCCCAGTACTTGGGGCTGAAACAGGAGGATCATAGGTTCAAGGGCATCCTCAGCAAGTAGTGAGACTCATCAACCTAGTAAGACTGTGTTTAAAAATAAAAATAAAACAGGGCTGTGAGTGGAGCTCAGAGGTAGAATGCCCTTGGATTCAATCCCCAGTACCACACACACACACACACACAAATTAAATTAAAAAAATAAAGGGCTGGGAATGTAGCTTGGAGGTAGAATGCCCCTGGGTTCAAGGTTCAAACCCCAGTACCAAAAACTAAACATGTTTTAACTATAATTTCCTTGGTTACTGATACTTAATAACTAGGTATAAACTACTAGATGAGATTTTCCCACTGGACTAGAAATCACAGCACCAGTAAGACAGTTAACATAAAGGAAGCATCATAGTAAGCTATAATTCAGTCTGACAAATGCAGAATTTTTTTTTTGGTACTAGGGATTGAACCCAAAGGTGTTTTACCTTAGAGCTATACCCCCAGCCCAATTTTATTTCTTATTTGGAAACAGGGTCTCACTAGGTTGATGAGAGTCTCACTACTTGTGGAGGCTGTCCTCAAATCTGTGATCCTCCTGTCTTAGCCTCCCAAGTACTGGGATTTCAGGCATGTGCCACCACACCCGGCTAGGATTAATGTTATGATCTAAAGTTATTACAGAGGCATGCATTCACCTTGCGGGGAAGGTCTGTAGCTGGTTGTTTGCGAGGTGCAGGATTCTCAGGTGCGGGTGCCCGACGAGGACAGGGATGCACTGATCTGTCAGCAGGTTGCTGGTCAGGTAAAGCAGTTGCAGCACACTCAGACTCTCCTCCCCAGCACAAGCGGAAGGCAAAGACTCCAGACTATTTGCAGATGCATTCAAGTATCTGAGACTGACAGAATACACACAGATCATCATTTCCTTTGTGTTTATTTGTTGCCTTCTTATGTAGAAACCATCATGCCCTCTCTCATTATGCCATTCCAAGCTCCCAAACGCAAAAAAAGGTAGTTTTCGCTAATTAAATCTATCCACCCAAAGTTCCTTTTACTCAACTCATGCAAGCAAAGTAGAGAGGAAATGATATACGTGTGGCCGTTGTCCCAGGCTTCTGCAGCAGCTGGAGTCTAACTAGCTTCATATTTTACCATCTATGTGCCTACTGAAAGGATGTTTTTGAGTACCACGTTCACATATATCTGAACTATGAAGATATCCTTTTCTACCTAATGCAAAAGCTGAAAACTGCCCAAGGAAGCTATATCTGAATGTTCTAATTTCTTTAAATGCCCTAAGTATATTCATTTTTTTCAATGAAAGCCTGAACCTTCCTAACCTGTTTAAAATTATTTGCAACAGAAAAACTTCTTAAGTATTTGATGGTTATTTCAACATTGAGTTAGATTATTACCTCATAGCTGGGCATGGTGGCGCACACCTGTAATCCCAATACAGGTTCCAGGCCAGCCTCGATAAATTAGTGAGGCCTTCAACAACTTAGCGAGACCCTGTTTCAAAACATAAAATAGGGCTGGGGGTGTAGCTCAGAGATAGAATGCCCCTGGGTTCAATCCCCAGTAACACACACACCAAAAAAAAAAAAATTACTACCTCATGACACACTGTCATATTTTCTTCCATAAAAATTGCTACTAAGTCTCCACCCATAGTTGGACTATCAGGTAAACTCTGTAAATACAGTTCCAAAGATCACTTCAATGACAAGTCGACTAGTGCATTTAGCCAATGATTCTACTTTTCTGAAAAAGAAAATCAAATCCTCTGGTACTCACTTTAAGGCCTTGGAGAAGAGGGTGTCTGGCAGCCTGGTGAGAACATTATGCTGAATATCCAGCACTTCCAGGGGGATGTGCTCCACCAGCGCCGGAAGGTTGTGGATGTGATTGTGTCCTACCATCAGTTTTCTAAGACTCAAGCTACTCAGAATTCTAAGGGGGAACAGTATAAAGAAACAAATAATTACTTAAATCTTTCTTAAGTATGTCCTAGCTATTTAACTAAAATCAATCAACTCATAGAACACCTTATTTCTAGACTGTATAATCATCAAGTGCCTGAGCCAAGAAAGCAGCTATGACTCCATGTTACCCACCACTCATGAGGAAGTCACTAAGGCCATTCTCAGAAGAAGTGAATTCATGAAGACAAACCAACTAAAGCAACTTCTAGAATAAAGCCATTTAGATTTTCAGTCTAGACAGAAATAAAGTCTAGATAACATTTATCAATATTAATAAATTTAGTTTATTAACTTAAAACATTGAATCTATTAATATTAATAACTTGGTATAATAAGTTCATAATAAAATTCATAACAATAAAAAGTACTATTTATCAAGTGCTAAAAATGTGCTAGGCCATTTAACATTGAAATTCAGAAAGCCGGGTGTGGTGGCGCACGCTTGTAATCCCAGTACCTGGGAGGCTGAAACAGAAGAATCGCAGGTTCGCAGCCAGCTTCGGCTACTTAGTGAGGCCCTCTGCAACTTAGTGAGACCCTGTTTCAAAATAAAGAATAAAAAATAGGGCTGGGGGTGGAGCTTGAAGGTAAAATGCCCCTGGGTTCAATCCCCGGTACCGCAAAAAAAAAAAAAAGGAAAAGAAATTCAGAAAGGTGAAGGACTGTGATTTGCCAAAGATCCCACATTGACTAGTAAATGGTAAAGTCTGTATTTGAACTATGATCTGCTTCCAGAGGTTATGTTCAGACCTACTCTGCTATAAAACCTCTAGTTTAGTTTAATTTTATTTATTTATTTATTTATTTATTTATTTATTTATTTATTTATTTATTTATTGTACTGGGGATGGAACCTACCTCCAGGCTACACTCCCAGACCTAGCTTATTTTTTATTTGGAAACAGGATCTCTCTAAGTTGCTGAGAGCCTCACTAAGTTGCTGAGGCTGGATTCAAATCTGTGATCCTCTGGTCTCAGCCTCCCAAGTACTGGGATTACAAGCGTGCACCGCCATGCTCGACTTCTAGTTTAATTTTAAAGGCTCCATAAGCACACATTTTATATCTCTGTGCTTTTAAATATATAGTACTCTCCAACACCCTGCCAAGCACCACTCTCTTTCCCCCTCCACTTGGAGAAATCCCACCACCTGGTGAAGGTCAATTCAATGCCATCTTCTCCAGGAATCATTCAAAAGTTCTCCTAAATTTCTAAAACAACTTATACAGTGTAGTGATTAAGAGTGGCAGCTCTGCAGTAAGAGGGGCTACATTCAAATGCCAGCTCTCATCACTTCCTGGTTAAGTGCCACCTCAGATGAGTTACCTAACCACTGCTTACCTTCCTCATTTCTAAGATGAGGATGACAGCACCTGTATGATAAAATTTATAAGGGAGTAGATAAGATCATAAAAGGGAAGTTCTTAAGATATTACCCAGCTCATAAAAACTCATCCTATAAAATTAACTACTGTCGGGCGTTGGTGGCACGTATCTGTAATTCCAGTATTCAGGCTGAGACAGGATAATCGCAGGTTCAAAACCAGCCTCAAAGCCAGTCGTGGTGGTGCACGCTTGTAATCCCAGTACTTGGGAAGCTGAGACAGGAGGATCGCAGGTTCGCGGCCAGCCTCAGCAACTTGTAAGGCCCTCTGCAACTTAGTGAGACCCTGTTTCAAAATAAAGAGTTAAAAAATAGGGCTGGGGGTATAGCTCGGAGGTAGAACGCCCTGAGTTGCATCCCCAGTACTGCAAAAACAAAAACAAAAACAAACCCAGCCTCGGCAACTTATTAAGACCCTGTTTCCAAATAAAAAATAAAATAGGGCTGGGGTATAGCTTAGAGGTAGAATGCCCCTGAATTTAATCCCCAATAAATAAAATTAACTACTATTAATATATCACCAACATATGCCAGCAATTCTTGGTACATTTCATCATAGTTATCAGTGCACTCTTTCTAAGTTTCTTACAGGCCAAGACTATGATGCATCAGCCATCACCATATTCTTTATGGTGCATCACATTGCCTCATACTCGGTAGGCACTCAGTATTTATTCACTGAACAAATGAAAAGCAAACCAAAACGAGGAAGATAAAACATACACATATCAATACACACACACACCCCTACGTAAGATATGCACTTATGTACACATACCTCATAGGAACCTCTGTGAGAAGATTATAGCTCACATCTAATATTTCTAGCTTCTTTGCTTCACAAGCCCAGTCAGGGACACACTCTAGCAGGTTTCTGCAGAAAATAAATAAAAGATATCATTTAAAGTCACAAGTTTTGGCTTTGAGCTAAAATGTCCCTTTAAGGCCACGGGCTGAAGGCTTAGTTGCTAGCCTATGGCACTATTAGGAGGTGGTGGAACCTACAGGAGGTGGGCCTTGTGGAAGGAAGTTAGGCCATTGGGGAGCATCCCTTGAAGGGGACATGGGGACTCTACCCCCCTTCTTTCTCTCTGCTTCCTGGCTGCTATGAGGTGAGCAATCCCCCCTCCACCACATGCTACTGCCACGATATTCTGCCTCACCACAGATCCATGGTGATGGGTCCAAGCAACCATACACTGAAATATCTGAAACCGAGCTGGGCATGGTGGCGCACGCTTGTAATCTCAATACTTGGGAAGCTGAGACAGCAGGATCGCAGGTTTGCAGCCAGCCTCAGCTACTTAGTGAAGCCCTCCGTAACTTAGTGAGACTCTGTTTCAAAATAAAGAATAAAAAATTGGCCGGGCGTGGTGGCACACGCTTGTAATCCCAGTACTTGGGAGGCTAAGACCGGAGGATCCGGTTTCACGGCCAGCCTCAGCTACTTAGTGAGGCCTCTGCAACTTAGTGAGACCCTGTTTCAAAATAAAGAATAAAAAATAGGGCTGAGGTGTAGCTCGGAGGTAGAATGTCCCTGGGCTCAATCCCCAGTACCAAAAAAAAAAAAAAAAATCAGGCTGGGGGTGTAGCTTAGAGGCAGGACACCCCTGGGGTCAATCCCCAGAACCACAAAACAACAACAACAAAAACCACAGCCTGTCACCAAAGCATCCTTTATATATTACATGGAATAGAGTAGGCACTCCAGAGAATGCTGCTCAATTGGAAGGGTGGGGAGAGTCAAGTATCTGAGTATGTGTAGCAATACTGGATCAATTATGCTGCATGTTTAAACGATGGCTTTAAACAGTAGGAAAGCACATGTGGTGGGAGGAGATGAGGGAGAGATGAGGAAAGATTTAGTGAAAGTGGCACTTTAAACAAACCCTTGCAGAAGAGTAGCAGTTATACAGGCACCAATAAGGAGAGGAAAAGCAAATTTCCAGAAAAATTAACAAATGAATAAAAGTGAAGAAGACAAAAGATAACTAGTGGGGGAAAAGTTTCAAACCATTGAGAACATGAACTCAAATATTTAGTAGAGCACCTGGCAGATACTTACTAAATGAATTTTGTTTTTAGATGTGAATATTTAGTAGAGCACTGGGCAGATGCTCAGTAAAATGAATTTTTTTTTTCTTCTCGGTACCGGGGATTGAACACAGGGGCGTTCTACCTCCACGCTACGCCCCCGGCCCTATTTTTTATACTTTATTTTGAAACCGGGTCTCATGAAGTTGCAGAGGGCCTCACTAAGGAGAGGGAGAGAGAGAGAGAGACAGGGAGAGAGCAAGCGAGAGAGGTGAGGCTGGCCGCGAACCCGGATCCTCTGGTCTCCGCCTCCCAAAGTACTGGGATTACAAGCGTGCGCCACCACGCCCGGCAAAATGAGTTGTTTTTAGATGTGACTAGCCTCTCTAGGTCTCAAAGTATCTATCAGTTGGTGAGTCAATGTAATGAGGCAGAATGAAATAAGTGCTACATAAGAAAAACACAGATTCTGCTGTGACAGCTTAGTGAAGGGAACACTTTGTCTGAAATAAACCAATGCAAGCTCCCTAAGAAATATGACATCTGGGTTAGAATTTGAAGAGTGTTGTGCCGTGACCTCATGTGAAGAGGACATTCTAAGCAAGGGGTGCCAACATAAGTCAAAGCACAGAGATAAGGAAAGAAATGGTGTAATATATGAGGGAAATATTTTCAGGCTTAGATATTTTCAGGCTAAGCTTCTGGCTTAGATGACCAGGGAGAGGATGTCAAAAGCTGAAACAGACACATAACAAGCTAAGGTGGGCTGGAGGGATGGCTAATGAGTTTAATCTTCACATACCTGATGTACCTGGGGGTGTGCACATCAAAATATCTAGTATAGAATTGGACATGTGGGTCTGAGGCTGAGAGATGAGGGGCTGGGCTAGAAGTCTCAGTGACATTGACACTTAAGTGTAGCTGAAATCAGTGGAAAAATGAGATTGTGTTTATTGGCAGGTGAAGCAGGCCAAAGACAGAACCCTGGGGATAACTGACCTTTGAAGGGCTGGCTGAAAAAGATGACTATGCATAAGAGAAACATGGCCAATATGGCAAGAAAAAAATCAGATTTTTTCTCTTTTTTTTTTTCTTGGTACTGGGGATTGAATCCAGGGGCGTTTTACCTACAAGCTACACCCCCGGCCCTATTTTTTATACTTTATTTTGAAACAGGGTCTCACGAAGTTGCGGAGGGCCTCACTAAGTATCGAGGCTGGCTGCGAACCCGGATCCTCCGGTCTCAGCCTCCCAAGTACTGGGATTACAAGCGTGCGTCACCACGCCCAGCTTAAGAAATTTGCATAAACCAGGCCCAGTGGTACAGGCCTGTAATCCCAATACTTGGGAGGCTGAGATAGGAGGATCACAAGTTTGAGGCCAGCCTGGGCAACTAAGTGAGACCCTGTTTCAAAATAAAAAATAAAAAGGGCTGGGGGTGTAGCTCAGAGGTAGGATGCCCCTGGGTTCAATCCCCAGTACCACAAAAAGAAAGAAAAGAAATTTGCATAAAAAGGGGAAGAGTGTGATTAGAGAGTAGCTAGAAGGGTTGTGAGGTAAAGTAATTTTTAAATTTTGTTTAAGACAGAAGTCAGGCACAGTGGCGCACACGTGTAATCCCAGTACTTGGGAGGCTGAGAGAAGGATCACAGGTTCAAGGCTTGCCTCACAACTTAGTAAGACCCTGTTTTTTTTTTTTTTAGTACTGGGGATTGAACCCAGGGGCATTCTACCTCCGGGCTACACCCCCAGCCCTATTTTTTATTCTTTATTTTGAAACAGGGTCTCACTAAGTTGCAGAGGGTCTCACTAAGTAGCTGAGGCTGGCTGCGAACCCAGATCCTCTGGTCTCAGCCTCCCAAATACTGGGATTACAAGTGTGCGCCACCACGCCTGGCTACAGGACCCTGTTTTATTTTTTTTATTTATTTATTTATTTATTTATTTTGCGGTACCGGGGATTGAACCCAGGGGCGTTCTACCTCCGCGCTACACCCCGGCCCAAATATTTTTATACTTTATTTTGAAACTGGGTCTCACAAAGTTGCAGAGAGAGAGAGACAGGGAGGGAGGGAGAGAGAAAGAGAGAGCTGAGGCTGGCCGCGAACCCGGATCCTCCGGTCTCCGCCTCCCAAAGTACTGGGATTACAAGCGTGTGCCACCACACCCGGCTGAGACCCTGTTTTAAAATAAAAAAATTAAAAAGGGAGCCAGGTGCAGCGGCACACATCTGTAATCCCAGTACTTCAGAGGCTGAGACAGGAGGATCACAGGTTCAAGACCAGCCTCAGCAACCTAGCAAGACTCTGTTTCAGAACAAAAATTAAAAAGGGCTGGGGATGAGCTCAGAGGTAGAATGCCCCTGGGTTCAATCATCAATACAGAGAGAGAGAGTACAGAAAGAGAAAGGAGAGAAGCAAGTTCAAAGCAGTGTGGGTAGATGGGGTCAAAGGCACAGACAGCTGGACTGGCCTTGAGGAAAGGAAGAAGCTGAGAATAGATAAGTCTACATAAATTCAAGCAAGGTGATAGGAAACCAATGGAAATAACCCATGATGGCCTCTGGTTTCTCAATCAAGTAGAAAGCTAAGCTCTAATGTGGATGGGGCAAGAAGAAAATACAGCAATTTAGAATAGATGCGGAGGGCACTGGAAGAAGCTGACAAATAAAGGACCAATGAGCTCCAGATGGCGTGGGAATTGTGAATGTGCAGTAGTGTCCATCTGGATGTGCTTTTCTTCAGCAATGATCAAGCTGAGTGGAAAAGGTAAAATGCTAGTACTGGTCCATACTGGGATTTTTCTTTCTGGCAGTGCTAGGGGTGGAATACAGGCCCTTGTACATGCTAAGCAAGCTCTCTAACCACTAAGCAACATCCCCAGCCCTCTTTAAAATTTTTCCTTTTGAACTGGGCATGGTGGCACACACCTGTAATCCCAGTATTTGGGAGGCTGAGACAGGAGGATTCCAGGTTTGAGGACAGTTTCAGCTACTTAGTTTCTCAGCAACTTAGCAAGATACTGATTTCAAATAAAAAATAAAATAGGACTGGGGGTTTAAGTTCAGAGGTAAAATGTACCCAGGTTCAATTCCCAGCACCATACACAAAAAATTTGTGTCTATCCCCGAGCTACACCCCACCCTTATTTTATTCTTTATTTGGAAACAGGGTCTCTTTAAGTTGTAGAGGGCCTCACAAATTGCTGAGGCTGGCCACAAACCTGTAATCTTCTTGTCTCAGCCTCCCAGGTACTGGGATTACAAGCATGAGCCACCACGCCCACCCTATTTTTTTTAATTTTGAGAGAGGGTCTCACTAAGTTTTCTAGGCTAGCCTGGAACTTGTGATCCTCCTGCCTCAGCCTTCCGAGTAGCTGGGATTTTAGGTGTGTGTCACCATGCCCAGCTCACATGGTTGGGATTTTGCTAGGAAAATATGACAAAAAAGATATTGATGGAAAGGAATCTAAAAAAAATAACGGCTTAATGATAATATTAAAGTGACAGCAAAAAGAAACTTGGCCTCAGAGACTACTATATGCCAGACACTATAGGATGTATTTTGCATCTATTATCTCATTTGATCTTTTTTATTATAATTATTTTTTTTGCGGTACTGGGGATTGGACCCAGGGGCATTCTACCTCCGAGATCCACCCCCAGCCCTATTTTTTATTCTTTATTTTGAAACAGGGTCTAAGTTGCGGAGGGCCTCACTAAGTAGCTGAGGCTGGCCGCGAACCCGGATCCTCCTGTCTCAGCCTCCCAAGTACCGGGATTACAACTGTGCGCCACCACACCCGGCTTATTGCCTCATTTGATCTTTGCAAGAACCCTGCCCATACACGGCTTGCCTTCTGCCCTCGACCTGCTCCAAGGACTCTACATTTACAGCACTTAGGATGCTGCCTGCCACTACTTGTCTGATTGTTGACCTCTCCACTGGACTATAAAACTCAACCACTGAATCCTGAATTCCTAACACAGTGTCAACAATACATGAATGAAAGAATATGGTAAACCAGCCAGGTATGATGCCACACACCTGTAATTCCAGTACTTAGGAGGCTGAGACAGGAGGATCACAGATTCAAGACTAGCCTCCGCAACTTAGTGAGACACTCAGAAATCTAGGGAGACTGTTTCTAAACACAAAATAAAATAGGGCTGGGTGTAGCTCAGAGGTAAAAAGCCTCTGAGTTCAACCCCCAGTATCGAAAAATAAAAGTACAGTAAACCTCATTTATGTTTATTCCTGACCACCAACATAAGTAATAAAGTCCTGAATATAATTAATATTTCTCAAAAAATCAGGTCAACATGGGGAGAGTATCAAAGAAATAAGATATAATTTAAAAGTGTTAAAGTCACTATCTAAACATCAAGAATTATCTGATTCCAAGTCAGGTGTGGTGTTACATGTCTGTAATCCCAGTACTTGGGAGGCTGAGACAGAAGGATCACAGGTTTGAGGCCAACTTCAGAAACTCAGCAAGGCTCTTAGCAACTTAGTGAGACTCTTTTTTTAAAATAAAAAAATTAGAACCAGGCATGGTATGGTGGTGCATGCCTGTAATCTCAGTATTTGGGAGGCTGAGACAGGAGGATCACAGGTTCGAGGACAGCCTCAGTAACTTAGCAAGACTCAAGATCCTATTTCAAAACAAAAAATAAAAAGGGCTGGGGTAAGCCGGGCGTGGTGGCACACGCTTGTAATCCCAGTACTTTGGGAGGCAGAGACTGGAGGATCTGGGTTCGCAGCCAGCCTCAGATCTCTTGCTCTCTCTCTGTCTCTCTCCTTAGTGAGGCCCTCCGCAACTTCGTGAGACCCGGTTTCAAAATAAAGTATAAAAAATAGGGCCGGGGGCGTAGCGCGGAGGTAGAACGCCCCTGTGTTCAATCCCCAGTACCGCAAAAAAAAAAAAAAAAGGG
>PVJS01032124.1:0-22971 GCA_004027185.1 Glis glis | reverse complement strand
GGTCTCCGCCTCCCAAAGTACTGGGATTACAAGCGTGCGCCACCACGCCCGGCTATTGATGGGTTTGATGTGTTTATTCTACCACCCAACAAAAAAATTAATCAATCCAATTCAACAAATATTTAGTGAGCACTGAGTTGGGTGGCAAAAGTAAAAATGAACATTTTCATCAAAACTGGATATTCTACTATACTGTAAGCACTATATATTATAGTCTTACAATATAGTAATCTTAAAATATCTAAGACTAAATATGATAGAATGATATGAGAATTAGAAATAAATTCCACAGTGTAGCAAAGAGGGATTTTTTTTCTGTATGGCTAGGGAAGAGCTTCTCAAAAATGACATATCTGTGAAAATGAACTGAATTTTGCCAAAAAGAAAAGGTGGTGAAGGCCCACCAGGTAAAGAGAATAACAAGAGTAAAACTGATGTGTCTACAAATCTGTTTTGGATTCGAGTATCATTTTTGCAGCTCTTTTTAAAATTCCCAGTTCAATCATAGGTATAGTCAATATGGAGCTAACATTTTGTTTCGTGTGTGTGTATATTTGCTTTCTAATCAATCCATGAAGGCTACAATTCCTACAATGATCCTTCTAATTTCACACATGTTTTTGTGTGTTATTCAGAAGTTTGGATGTATGTTTTATTAGAATTGATTTAGTAATACATAGAAAGCTTGTAAAATTCCATATAGTAACAGAGTTTGGATTAAGTAGAAAGACTCCCTAGGTTCAAAACTTGGCTTCACAACTTAGAAATTGTAGCAGGATGAACAAGATACTTAACTTCTTTCATCCATATATGGATGTTTGTCTTAAATTTGTTGATTTATTACTCTGGTTGGGCACTGTGCTAAGTGATTTACATGTACCAAATAATTCAATCTTCTCCTTCTCCTCCTCCTTGTTTTCTTCTTCTTCTTTGTGGTACTGGGGATTGAACCCAAAGGCATTCTACCTCTGAGCTATACCGCCCGCCCTAATTTATTTTTTATTTGGAAACAGGGTCTCCCTAAGTTGCTGAGAGCCTCACTAAGTTGCTGAAGCTGACTTCAAACCTGAAATCCTCCTGTCTCTGCCTCCCAAGTACTGGGATTACAGGAGTGTGCCACCATGCCTGGCTATCAATCTTCTTTTATTAACTATTAAAAATTGTATTTACTGCCGGGCGTGGTAGCGCACACTTGTAATCCCAGTATTTGGGAGGCAGAGACTGGAGGATCCAGGTTCACGGCCAGCCTCAGCTACTTAGTGAGGCCCTCTGCAACTTCGTGAGACCCAGTTTCAAAATAAAAAGGGTGAAAAATAGGGCCAGGAGTGTAGCTCAGAGGTAGAATGCCCCTGGGTTCAATCCCCGGTACCGCAAAAAAAAAAAAAATTTGTTTTTACTTAGAAGCATTAGGAATGTCAACAAAACAGCTGCAACATTTTTCCTTTTTGTGATAACACAGTGTTATTCAGTTAAAAGAACAATTATTTTATATAAGTTGCATCGGAGACAACGAGAAATGAATATGACCTTCCTCATACATAACTAAATTGTACTGTGTACCAGCAAGGACCTTGTCAATTTACAACCCCCATTCTGTACCAGGCAAGGTCAGTGGCTATTGAAAATACCACCAGGACAGGGTTATCTAAAGAGACACTTGGTGTGCTAACTATATAAAGAAGACACTGTACAGTTTAGAAACAAATCTTATGCAGCCTTGCATTTCTTCCCTTTTTTTCTTTAAAAGGAGTGAGCTGTCTATAGAGGGATTAAATGCTTTATAGACAAGAAAAAACTATACTAGAAAGAACTTTTTCATCATCCTCTTCATCTTCCTCCTCAGCATCATCCTCTTTATCTCCCTTGTCTTCCTTCTTCCTCTTGCTGTTCTCAGCCTTGACTTGACGACTCCCTTTCTTGCTGCATCAGGTTTTCCTTTAGCTCGGTAAGCAGCAATATCCTTTTCATATGTTTCCTTCAGCTTAGCAGCTAAGGCTGCGTGTCATCTGCAGCAGTGTTACTCCATATCTCTCCCAGTTTCTTTGCAGCATCCCAAACAGGCTGAGACATTCTCCTTTGATTTTGTAGTGATTCTCAGAACAGAACAAGAAAGCCGATGGAGACCTCTCTGGTACATTGGGATCGTTGAATATCTTCCTTGTTTCCCCTTTAGAAGGGCTATAGATTTTCATTTCTCTTCCATACCAGGCCTTGTACCCCTTTGCCATGTTTTTCGATTTTCCTTTCTCTTTAGCAGACATGGTACTCCAACCTCATTAAGTAATTCTTAGAAAACCCTGAGAAGTTCACTGAAGCATTTGGTGCTGCTTCTTGTGCTCCTCCTGGCAAGTTTGCACAAAGAATGAGTGTGATGACATTCTACCTCTCGGCTTCTTAGGATCTGCTTTATCCAGGTTTAGTTGTTTATCCTCAGTGATGCACAGAGAAGTTCAGTGCCCATCTGGCTCCTACTTGCCCTGGTGCTGTCTCTCTTCCATCTTCTTAATAACTCTGTGATGTAGAAAACTATCATCATCATCTCTATTATACAAATGAGACCAATGAGATACACAAAGTTACCACACTTAAATAGCCGTGTGCCAAGGATAACACAGTGTTCATTGCCTGAGGTTTATATTGTTATTAAAAAACTCCCTGCTAATTCAGCATGAATGAGCTTAAATTCATTCTTTTGCATAAAAGAACAAATTAGAAGACCTACTCTACTTTTAAGGTACCTAAAGCTGAAACACAGTGTTCTGAGCCGACTTAGATCATGGAAAACAACCAAAACATGGTCTCAGTCACTTCGAGAATGTTTATTGTAATTGTGACCAAGACAGGTTCTTTATTCTTTAACACTCCTTGCAAATCTTATACAACTTATAATATTTTCACAAAATCAAAAGAGAATGTCTCAGCCTATTTGGGATGCTGTAAAGAAACTGTGAGAAAGAGAGAGAGAGGGATTAGTACTATCTAGAAAGCAAGTCGGGCAGTCCACTTACCCAAGAGGTCAGCTGGCTGTGTTGGGGTCTCAGGTCTGGGTCAGTTGTGAGTCTGGTCTGGGTCTTCAGGCCCGACCTTACCCAGGACTCAACCAGAACTGAAGGCGAGGACTTGCCCAATGTCTACCAGCATGGCTGGCTGGGTCAGTGTTCACTCTCATTACCGGTGGTCAACATGGCAAGGTGGCAAGGCTCCTTGGCAGAAGAAGTTGCAAGTTTTCAGTCTCAGGTGCTGACAGTTATAGTCCTCAGGTTGTTAGGGACTCCATGTGGTTGTCAAGGTGCTCCTGGTCAGCATGCCTTGTGTCTGTGCATTGCTCATTAGGTCTTGGGTGTTGCACCTTGTGCCTGATGCCTGTGTGTTGCCCCTGGTACCCTGGGAGTGTTGTGCCACACCTGTGTCTGCTGCGAGAGTTACACTTGCTGGAGTGTGGTGAGCCACACTCAGTGTGCTTTGGGAGTGAAGTACAACTTTGGCTATAATGAAGCCCTTTTAAAAAAAAAATATGTGCTCCATACACACAGCATTCGTAATTGCTTGGGACAAAACAAGGACTGGACAAAATGAGAGGCAGAAAGGGTTTAACAGGGATGATGGGGAATTGTGTATGTTGTGGTAAAAAGTAATGAAAATCCATTAAAGTATTTTCAGGCACTTATATGAATGGATGATAAATTTGGATTCCTCTGAGCTTCAGTAAACCCATGAGGAAGAGGTTCCAATACCCCATGTATGTTGTTCTTCATGGGGAAGAATAATAAAATGGAAGAGAGAAATATTAATAATTAAAGAATATTTGTTCTAGATATCATCAGAATGTTTGGTTACAAAGTCCTTAATTTGTTCAAGTTACATGCAGAGGTAGTTATTTCTAAGATCCCAATTCCTGGAATCAGTTTAATACATCTTTAATTCAGAGGTAGATGTTTTGCTGCCCAATTAGAAGTTATAGATATGTCTTTTATATTCTTTTCTATTGTAGTCAGACCTCAGATCTTTCCAAGAACCAATCTTCTTTTGAGTATACCATGGAGAGAGTATAAGGAGACATCTTGACCACTTTTGTGGCATGGTCTCCAGGCTCCAGACAGGGGAAGATTCCAACTGAATACAAAGTCTGAAGCTCTTGAGAGAGATCCAGGTTTGAGAAAAAATTTACAGGTCATCAGCATATTTTCTTGAAAGCCATGAGATTGGGCAAGATGAGCATGGGAGGAAGTGTAGACTAAGAAGAAGTCAGGCTCTGGAGTTTACAAGTGTTTAGTATCCAGGGCCATAAATAGGAACCAGCAAAGGAGACAGAAGGAGGAGTCTGTAAACAAGTCAAACCTGGTGTCCTAGAGGCTAAGTGGAAAGGGTTTCAAGGAATAGGGCATATATCCTGCAGTAAAAGTGGATGACAGATGAGTAACATGAGAGATGCAAGTAAACATGGCACAATGGCATTGGTGACCTTGACAAATGGAGTTTCAGTGTCAGAGTGAGAGCTCCAGAAAGAGGTGAGAATTGCAGTGGATCTACACAACTTGTGATGAGTGCCTTAGTTTGTTTTGTGCTGCTATAGCAGCATACCTGACAGTGGGCACCTTAGAGAGAACTGAGGTCTATTTCTTACAGTTTTGGAAGTCCAAGAGCGAGGGGCTGGCATCTAATAAGGGCTTTCTCACTCTATCATGACATGGCAGAAGGTGGAAGGGCAAGAGAGGACACAAGAGGGGGAAAAGCTTATTTTTATAACAAATCCACTCTCAGCATAGTGAACCCACTTCTGTGATAACCACATAACCTATTCTGCAGAGACCATATGAAACCACCCCTTAAAGTTCTCAACTCTTAACACTTGCATTAAGGATCAAGCTTCCAGTGAACTTTTAGCAACAAACTCAAACCAGAGCAAGGAATTTTACTGAAAATAAGATCTGTGAAATTAGGTGGTAGCTGCAGGGGAAAGTGGATCATTTTTTTATTATAAAACCTGTCAAATATGCTCCAAAGTTGAAAGACAAAGTTTTTCATATAGGTACTCTCTAGGTTTAACAATTGTTAACATTTTGCCATATTTGTTTTTATATTTTCTATAACATTTGAAAGTGTATTGCAGACATTTGATATTTCATCCCCAAATAATATAATATGTATTTCTAAAAATAATGCCTTTCTCTTACATAATGCTAATACCATTATCATATTTAAAATCATTAATATCATGTTCTTACTGAAATTTAAAAATGTTTTGCCTAAAATGTCCTTTACAGCTATACTTTTTTATATTAGGATATAAATCAAGATTCAGGTGTGTATTTGTTATGATTATTTAAACCTTTTTTCCTATAAATTTGATGTTTGGAAGAGATTGGGCTAGTTGTTATGTAGAATATTTTGCATTCTGGACTTTTCTGATTGTTTCCTTGTGACTTCAAGTTTTTCACTTACATAAACCTAATCATCACCCTACCTCTGCCCTTTTTCGTCATGTAATCAGAAAGTCAGTGGTAAAAATTTGACTCCATTCTGTTTAAACACTTCTATTTTAATTCATGATTTTTATATAATTTTATACCTCATTGCTATGTCATATTTAGATGAATATAGAGAATGTGGGCATCCACACAGCGAGTAGGAAGCAAGATCATGAGAGAGAGCAAAGGAAGAAGAGAAGATATTGCACCTTTGAGAAAAGAAATGAAGGTGTGAAATAGTCATAAAAACATGGGAGATTCATAGGTTAGGAAATACTGAAATCACCAAGAAATAGAACACAGTTGTGTTTTGAAAGATTAGCAGTGATCCAGGACCCTAAATCCTGTCAAGGAATGAGTGGGTTATTAGATGACTGTAACAGGAGAGATACAGTCTGAATAATATATGATCTGATCCTAAAACGAGGGAAACAATATGACAAAACTAGCAGCAATGATGAGCAATAAATAAAATCCTACATCACCACCTTCAAGCCCAGTAGGAAGCAGAGTATGGGAAGGAGAAGAGCCACTACTTGAGAAAATAATGGGATTAATATTATCTGCTGTCAACCACTTAATAACACACCAAATATTGATCTAGATTTTGAATATATGTCATACAGCAATCCTAGGTAAGCACTGTTGTAATGCCCAATTTAGTGATTCAGAAGCTGAAGCCCAGGGAAGTAAAGTGGCATGGAATTGGTATATGGTAGAATCAGAAATCATTGCTCAGCCGGACGTGGTGGCGCACGCTTGTAATCCCAGTACTTGGGAGGCTGAGACCGGAGGATCCAGGTTTGTGGCCAGCCTCAGCTACTTAGCGAGGCCCTCTGCAACTTAGTGAGACCCTGTTTCAAAATGAAGAATAAAAATAGGGCTGGGGTGTAGCTCGGAGGTAAAATGCCCCTGGGTTCAATCCCCAGTACTACAAAAAAGGTAAAAAAAAAAAAAAAGAAATCATTGCTCAAAGTTTGATTTCAGGACCCATGAATCACTTTTTACATAAAGATTACCCAGATCTAAATGGACAAATCATGAAATTACTTGAGATGAACTAAACCCCCTAAGAACTGACATTAAAAGTTAACTTAGCCATGAATATATCCTGTCACACATGTAGGCATAATTAGAGTGGTTTCAGTATTAACACTCCTTTCTAGGATACTGATGAAGCCCTTAGCCAGGAGCAACTTCACTTAATGCCTTTTTTCTGGCCTGGATCCCTATTTTTTTTACGATCCTTTTTCTTTGTTGCCAATCTGAATCATCTTGTCTGTACTTCATGATGGTGCAGGCTAGACTCATTGCTTTTGGAGATGAACCCAGGCTTTCTGGTACTTAAAGAAAAATAATTTTTTGAGGGCATGCCATCAGAAAGATAAAAAAAATGAATGTCCAAGTAGGCACAGGGCATTGGAAAGAGCTCCTGCCTCTGAGGGGCTCTGAAGCTTAAGTGCCATTGGTAAATCTGGCTCGGAATGACTCCTGTTGGTGTTCTGATGGCAGAAAAATTGTGGTTACTTCTTTTGCAAAGGCACAATACCAATCCTTGACATATAAACTTCTGTCTTGACTAGAGTTTAATAACCATATTTCTATTTCTCTTTCTACTTTCAATTTCTATTCCTAATTGCTACTTCTCAATGTGAGATAACTTAAGAGCTACAAGAATTTAAAGTCTTCTATATAATTCCTTTACAATATGAAAGCTCTCTGCTCTCAAAAACCATTCTTCAAAGTCTGAATCTTGTTGTATGCCAAGATTTTAGGCAGGAAAGTCTCTTTGAGCTGACTTTTTAACTTGGAGGACTGTCTTCCATCTGAATCCAGAGCATTTTTTCTCAGCCATCTTTCACTTTGTCTTGAGAGTTATTTTCACCTTTTCCTATCATTTCTAATCCATGAATTGACTACTTTTCTGAATTGCTGACATTTAATCACTTCGTGTCCCTTCCTATAAATAAATAGCATGGTAGAAAGACTATCATTTCAATTCAGGGGATATGGATATAAATCCTAACTTATTACTTAATAGCTATGTTGTCTTGGATCAGCCACTTAGTACTCTGACTTCAATAGCTTATAATTGAAATGGGGATAAAGTCACTGTGAGAGAAAATCATATGAGAAAGCATATTAAAAATGCAAGGATACTTTGTTTTCTCATTACTTTTAAATAAATGACCTTGAAGATTTTAACGTAAATAAGATTTCCACAGAACTGCAGCTTCATTAAACTTCTTGGCAAAAAGAAGTCAAGGGCAAATCCAAAATCTTCCTTGTAAAACAAAGCTGAGCATGTTGGTGCTAAATTATCTGCCTTGAGAGACAAGAGAGTATCTACCAAGACTCAGGCAGAAGTATTTTACAGATAATCTGCCTGAACCTTAAGTGTTGGAGATCTTTGGTCTTGTGATTCACAATTATTAACTTTATCCAAGACATACCCACTGTCCTGTGGTAGCTGAGGCCAGAGGGGTTCCTGAAGCAGCAGAAGGTGCTTCTATTCAACAGAGGCCTCAGCTGGCCCTCTGACTGACTGGTCCTGTCTCCTCCTAACCTCATGGTGAGTTGTTGCTCAGATTTTTTTTCTTCCTGAAATCTGACCTCAAGCAAGACCACTCCAAAGTATCATGCATAGCTTTATATGTGTCAGCCTCTAAGGCAGAGTACGAATGGAGTGCTGAGAGATAACAGTTTTCACTACCTTTTCTCCTGGGAGTTTCTTCTGCTTCTGTATAAATACATGAATTCAAAGAGGTCAACAAAGAAGTCCTACCTAACCCCACTGGTAGCTGCAAATATGAGTGTTGAAGAAAAGGAAGGTAAACATTTTCTTTACACCCACGTTTTCTGAGGTAAAGGCCCTGAAATATCCTTTTAAGCATATATGCCTAGATATGTTTCTTGCAGGAATTCCTGTTTCATGTATCAGATATTATTCTGAAAATGTGGAATCGGAAAGAATTACTGATATATATTTGGTTAGATGGTTAAAAATCATAATCATTGAAATTAATTGGCTATTGATTGGCAAGAATTCTAGGATTTTTTTTTTTTTTGCGGTACCAGGGATTGAACCCAGGGGCGTTCTACCTCTGAGATACACCCCAGCCCTATTTTTTATCCTTTATTTTGAAACCGGGTCTCACAAAGTTGAGGAGGGCCTCACTAAGTAGCTGAGGCTGGCCGCGAACCCGGATCCTCCGGTCTCTGCCTCCCAAGTACTGGGATTATAAGCGTGCGCCAACACACCTGGCTCTAGGATATGATTCATAAAAGGCCAAAGGATCTGAATGTCCTGCATGTTCCCTGGCCATGGAATTTGTTTTTAACATAATATGAATTTTTTAGTTTTCGACTTTCAAGGATCAATTGTAAAAATGTGTCCTTTGGATCAACTGAAGAAAGAGACTCTATTCAGTAAGATAATTACAGATTTGAAACTGCTGTGTGCTTTACTAATCAGCCCAAGTATTTTTAGCTACTGCAGGTTGTTTCCTTCTAGGAATGTTTACACATAATCTACCACAAATTGCAAGGATCTTACTTTTGTTTTAAATATTAATTCATGATATTCTCTATTTTAATAGTAGCCAAGGCCAAAAATATGCATATTTTGAGAAGTGGTAATTTGTTTTTTTAATATGAAAAGTAAAGTGTTCTGGCTTCTATTATAGCATAGGTGCTAATGTTTTGCGTGAATAAAAAAAATTCTGAATCAATATTCTTTTCTCTTTGTCTTAAAACATGTAAGATCAAGTTTGCATACAATAATGTTAGTCTATTCCTCCGCCAACAACACATAATCTATTTTATTTTGCTAAGATTTTTCATATGCATTACTCTTAAAATTTTCAAGGAAGATGAACGTATAGGTAAATAGCTATACTATGCAGTGGGTGCCCTGTTGACCTTGAAATTTTTGATATAGGTGATGTAGATGAAGCTTGTCTATTGTCTGCCCTGATGCTTGGCAAAATGCCCTAGGGTTTCTTCTGCAATAAGGAAAGATAGACATCCTGGTGAGGAGTTACCATTAGGCTTTTTTCCCATTCATGTCCCTAGTTTTAATTGAGCATGGAACATACCACCTCTCCTCTCTTAGCATTCATTTTCAGGCATATGCATATGCTTTTAAAACAATGGCTGAGTGACCTTAACCTTTCCTTCAACACACAACCTTGTAGCTGCCAATGGGTCTAGGCAGGACCACTCCTTTTTTGTGGAGCTGGGGAAATCAAGCTCAGGCCGTTAAACATACTAGTCAAATTCTCTACCACTGAGCCATACTGTGAGTCCCTTTGTGACCTATTTGTCTGCCAGATGTCATCTGGCCTCTTTGGTTTGGTATCATCCTGTGGAACAGGGGATGCGGAGAGCTAAAATTATGCTGATCTTGTGTTTCCTGTCTGTGTAGCTCATACACTCTCTGAATCTATTTGGTGTTTCCAGACAAATCCATGAAAGTATGGATAGCCAATCTATTTGTTGCAGTTGTGACCTTTTTAGTTTTATTAGTCATTGCACTGTTGGCAAAGGACTGCTTTACCATGGGACAGTGCCCTAATCCATTAATGCAATTTTATGAATTCAAGCATTTAATAAATGTCCGTAGCTTCTTTATCTTACAGGGTAGGAGCACTGTGTAGTTCAAAGAATATGGTATATGTAACACTTGCATTTCCAAGTATATATATATATTATATATTATATATATATTTGATGATTTGATATTGTCATTATATATATATTATATATATATATAAAATGACAAGATATATATATATCTTGTCATTAAACATGGATTTCCCTATTGTTTAAGAACACCACTAAAAATATCTATATCATACATGAAGATACACTGAAACAATAGCAAATAATTTTGAGTGCTGACCACTTACACAGCTCTGTTTCAAACCCATTGTACATGCTGATTAATGTAATCTTCACAATGACCATGAAATCGGAACTATAATTGTCCATATTTTACACATGAAGACACATGAGATTTAGATATTTGCTTGAATGAGGTGACTTAGGTGGAGCCTGGATAAGAAACTAGTTGTTCTATAACTTTAGAAATCACTTTTAATTACTGAATTTTGTAATTATATAATAACACAATATAAAATAATAGCACAATACTGTGTTATTGTGACTCTAGTGAATGTGAAGTTACCAAACATTATCATTTCAGTGGTCACACAAGAAGCTTCAGAACCACTGTTCATGGAAATTTCTGCTTTTCAAATTAAATAAGCAGAGAATAGGCTTTTCTTTTCTCAGTTCTGAAGATAATAAATTATTAGTACCTCAGTGAAAATAAGATTGATATTTAATTCACATAATTCTTTTCCATACAATTGGAATTTATATAACAGAGCAACATTATTTTCACTATCTCTTTGTTACATTTTGATATAGCAGCTCCTTACTCCCTAGGGATTATGAACATGTTCCCACAACACTGATCTAGAATACCAGAACTCATTTTTGTATGGTTTATATTCTATAGGTTATCATTTTGTATTTCTTTAAAAACCAGGATGGTGACAGCCTATTATAGATTTTTGCAATCAGTAGTTATGCTATTGACTAAATTTTATGATATAGGAATATTTTATACCTTATCCAATGTGACTATAAAAATCTTGTATATGACCCTTTTTTGCTTTGGGTTAAGATAGTTTCCTCAGTGCTTCTAAGCACCAATTACTGTGCTATCTTAACAATCTGGAAAGATCAACAAACTCTCAATTAAAATTTGCAGGTTCAGTAATTTCATGACTACTTTTATGGCCATTTAAAATGGCAGTTTGAAAAATATGTTCAGGTTTCATCATTAGGTTAACTCTTGGGAAGAAAAGCCCTTATTTGCTCAACTTTTGTCAAATGCTATATTGTCATGGTTCAAAGTTCCTATATTAATATTTCCCACTATGGATTCTGACAGTTCAAGTTCATGTGTTTTATGAGAAAATTTTGTATGCAAAAAAGAGGGGATTATTTTTTTCCAATTTTAGCTCAAGACATGTTCAGAAAATGGAACTTCCTTTCAGGAATTTAATATTTTGTAAATCACTGGCCATTGCAAACCATGCAGAATTGTTTTTCACAGTCAAAACATGTAATTTAAAACATTAAAATGGTAAGTATTATGGTTATCCAAATTTTCAGTAATCTTCATTTGTATCTGTTTTATAGAATAGCATGTTTGAGGTTTTATATGACGGGTATGCTCTTGTAAACCTTAAATAGGCCTCTTCAAATTGTAACTTTTGAAATACCAACTGACAGCATAAAAATCTCATAAACTTTAGGGAATACTATTTTAGTTTAAAATCATTTATTTGATTTATGAGCTTTTGAAGAAATTAAAGACATCAAGTAAGAAAGTCCATAATTGTAAAAAAAAATCATATTACATATCTAAATTAGTTTTTCTCTTCTATGATTATCAATTTAATTGAGGCTGTCTGTATGACCCAAATGACCACTAGCTGATTAATTCAGTGTATTACTAGGTTCTGCATAGATTCCCATAGTCAGTGATACCACTGGGGAGGGGCATTGGAAAGATAGGAACAGGCAGTAGTAGCCTCATACGCAATTGTGTGGGGGAGGGCATTGGATTAAAAATAATGAGATAGTAGAGTGCCCAGAGGGGTGCTGAGTAATTTTTTTTTCTGAAAGTTGGTGGTAAGCCAATAAGTTTGGGAATCTATGTATATGGAGGGATATTTTCACTTTTTATTCAGTATCTAGATTCCCCTTAACTATTTTAATATAGTTGAATTTATATTATGTTTGTGCCTGCCAATGAGTACTTATGTGTTTGGTTTCCATCATTTTTATTGCAAAAAATTGAAATGCACTTTTAGTCAACATTTCAACAGACATAGTGTTGCACTAAGAGAAAGGCAATATCACTATGAAATCACAGCTATGATGCCTACTATTACTACTGCTACTAGTGCTTGTCATTTATTTAGTAATTATACCCAGCGTGGTTCTAGACATTTTAAGTTGATTTTTAAAAATATTTTTATTGGTGCATTATAGTCTCACATAATGTAGTTCATAGCGATAGTGATATACATGCACATAGCAGTTGTCTATTCCTCACTATTAAAAGAGAGATTATTGTATTTAATTCACTGATAAAGGACTGAGGTTAAATAAATAACTTGACAAAAGTTACCTAGTTTGTCAGTGGCAGAGCTGACACTCTGCTACTCTGACTCCAAAATGCACACTCTTTATGTAGAGCTGTCCCTTGAAGAGGCGACTTAGTTGGTCATTATGTAGATCCACAAAGGACGGCCTTATCCTGAAGTTCCCCAATTCAGAACCACATAGCAGCATGTGTGTGAAACAACTCTGCAAACACCTCTTGGTGGATTTACAAGTGACAGACAAAATTGGTTACATCAATGTATTCATTTATTGGAAAGGGGTTATCTTTTACTGTAGTGATCAGAATATTCATAATCATTATCATGTTCTTCCTAACATAAGGGTGCCAGGGATGCCAAATCAATAATTGGAAGGTGATCAGTGATCTAAGGGTCAGAGAAAAATGGAATAACGAGTCTTGCAGGATAGTTCTTGCAGGCTATAATCAAGTTTTCAATCTCTCTCTCCCTAAAGCCTCTCTCCCCAACATATACATATGCACACAGTAACAGATATCTTCACGGTAAACTGAATACTTCTGTTACAGGGGTTTTTGTTCTGTGTGTTTGTTCTATGGATAGCTAAATTGCTTTTTAGACCCACAACTAACTACTTTCTTTTAATTTTTTTTTTTTTTTAGTATGAAACCTAATTTCCTATTTGCCTCTTAGGCTTCTGTCCCCAGGGTTGAACTTTGATTATTTCAAATTTTCCTAAGAACTAATTTAGTATAAAATGGTAACTTTTGCATATGACTGTTAATTCATTTCTAGGTATTTACATTTAAGTCTTTGTAGTTTCTATGGTTATTTCCATTGTTCAGCAAAAAAGAAATTAGATCTCTTGAGTTAGTTTATTTTCCAAACTTATCCATTAGTGATTGGGATAATTATAGAAAGAGAAACATCTCTATTCACATTTCCTAAGGCAAAAATAACAATTGGTCTCATAGAATTTATATTTTAAACTTTATACCTAGTTTGAAAATGATCAGAGGAATGTAATTTGATGACTAATTATATAGAACACAATTTAATGATCAAAGTAATGATTAATAATCTAAAGTATTATTTTAATTTTTAAAAAATTACAAGAGTTAGGGGTGTAGCTCAGTGGTAGACCCTTGCCTAGCATCCACAATGCCTTAAGTTCAATCCTCAGTACTGCACAGAAGTAAAAATTTTCAGGTCAGGAATGGTAGCACATGACTGTAGTCTCAGCTACCAGAGAGGCTGAAGCAGGAGGATGACTTGACCCACAAGTCCCAGATTAGTCTGGGCAACACATCAAAACCCCTTTAAAAATAAAATTAGTGATTATCCACTCAATAATATCCACCTTGGGCAAATCACTGTGATGGACAATTGGGATATAGTGTTCCCAGAACAATGACGGGTTTCCCTACTTCAAAGAGCTCACAGAGTGAGGAAGATCCAAAGTGAATGTTCAATATCATTAGCAATCAGAGAGATGCAAATCAAAACTTCCTGAGATTTCACCTAACCCCAATTAGAATGGCAATCATTAAAATCACAAACAATAATAAATGCTGGCGAGAATGTAGAGAAGCAAGAACTCTGATACATTGTTGGTGGGATTGCAAATTAGTGAAAACACTTTGGAAAACAGTGTGGAGGGTCTTCAAAAGAATGGGAATGAACCTCCCATAAAACCCAGCTATATCACTGCTAAATATCTACCCAAAAGAATTGAGACCAGACTACCACAGTAATGTATGCAGATCTACATTTACAGCAGCACAATTCATAATTGCCAAACTATGGAACAAGCCGCAATGTCCATCAACAGATGAATGGATTACAAAATTATGAGATATAGACACAATGGAATTCTACTCAGCCATAAAGAAGAAAAAAATTATGCAATTTGCAGGAAAATGGATGGAACTGGAGAATATTATGCTAAGTGAGATTAGTCAGTCACAAAAAGTGAAAAGTCATATGTTCTCCCTCATAAGCTAAAGCTAGGGAGAAATTGGGACACTGGAGGGACTCCAGACAAAGGAGGAGAAACCTTAGTGAAGTGAAGGAGGGGACCTAACTGAGGGAGATGGGAGGGATAGGAAGACTTGAAGAGGGCAACACCTCAATGGACATGATGTACATACACAAACTAATCAAAGCCAATCACTATGGTGAGCACAGGAAGGTGGTGAATGAGAGGGAGTGGGGTGGGAACAGGGGGAGGGCTCAACAAGTACTGTGTGCATGTATGCCTATGTCACTCTGAACTTCATCAAGATGTATGATTACAATGCACCACTAAAAAACAAGTGATTAACAGGCAATTTTAATAGAGTGTGCTAGATGCCCTAGAAACAGGGAAGCTTCCTGTAAGAAATGATCACTAGTAAAGACTAAGGGAAAAGTAGGCATTAGTTAAGTATGGGTGCAGGGATGTGTGTATGGGAGGGAAAGTATTCTTTGAAGGGTAAGGGCACGTGCAACAGACCAATGTGAAGAAAAAGTGGCATACACTTGTGGAAGGATAGGTATAAACAAGGCTTCACCTGCTATTCACGGGGATAGTGAGAAATTGGCTGGGAAGGTCGTGGACTGGGTGATGGAGTCAATCTTCTTGACCTGGTAATTTCAGCTTCGTGTGGGGTATACATGTGAAGGCATATGGTAGAGAATAGGATATATAAATCTGAAGCTGGACGAAGAAGGATAGATTGGAGATATAAATTTAGGAATCATAGATTGATAAATGAAATAAAGTTTACAGGGAGAAGGTACAAAAACTTAAAAGTTTATGATATGAATGTTAGATGAGAGATTAACCAAGAAGTTAGTGTTGAAGTGAGAGATTTTGAGATGATAGAAAAGTTCAGAGATAATAGATTTTATATAGGTTGAAGATGTCATGGGAGACTTTTTTGAATAAATAAGGTATATGCATATGTTTAATATATACATCCATCCATCCATCTATCTATTCCCAAGTGGAATATGTAAAAGTGTGATTTTTGACTAGGAAAATGTCAGAATGTCCAAATTATGAACATGATATTCTTAATTTTGTCTCTAGGAAACTTTTGACTAAGTTAACAAATAATATTCAGCAAAAATCCTAATATTTACTACTAAAAAACTTGCTTATCATTCATAAAAAGCATTGAAAACTCAACACGTAGAAGTTAGAGTGGTCACGTTTCATGCAAGTGCAGACATAATGGTTTGGATTTAGAATGTCCCCTAGCCCTCATGGAAACAAGGCAGCCATGTTGGAGGTGGGGCTTTGTTGCTGAGGAGGGATCCCTAGCAGTGTGACTTTGGGATTATATATAGTCCCTCCTCCCTCTGCCTTCTCTTGCTTCCAGTCTCCATGATGTGAGACCAGAGCATTTGCTCTTTCTCTCTTTCCCACCGCTATGCCCTGAGCTCCACAGACCCAGCCTGACATGGACTGAAACTCTGAAATCTCCATAACTGTGAGCAAATAAACCTTCCTCTATGTTGTGTGTGATCAGGTTTATTGGGTCACAACAGAGAGAAAGCTGATCACAATAGTAAACATCACAATTTAAACTCTCATAAACCATGTCTACATTTCCTATAGCAATTGATATAAAGCAGTGGATCAGGTTTATTGGGTCACAACAGTGAGAAAGCTGATCAAAATAGTAAACATCACAATTTAAACTCTCATAAACCATGTCTACATTTCCTATAGCAATTGATATAAAGCAGTGGAGGAAGCATTCTTAATATTCATAAATTTAAAATGATAGTGATTTTTTACTTTAATGGTGCTTTGTAAAATGTTCAATATTGCCCCTAATATTTTGCAGACAGTGCAATGTTTTCTCCTAAGTTAACAGAAAAGCATATCATGTTTGTTAGCCCTTTTAGTTGTGTTTTGTCATATATAACTTATGTTCTAAAGTTTCATTTTTCTGACTTTAACATCAACACCACATTATAAGCACTTGAATGCTTGGAAGATATTTTTATAACAAAAGATGTAAATTACAACTACCATGACTGTTATAATAGCAAAGTAATGATGAGCACCCTTGGTCCTCCAAAGTCTATTCTCAACTCAGCTGGAATGGTCTTCTAAAGATACACTTCCTAGGAGTCCTAGGTGTTGATCCCTTTGACAATCCTTTGCTCAGAACTGAAGTAGAGTGGAGCAGAGCAGAGCACAGTGCAGCTAGAGTGGGATGAGGAAGCAGAAGGACAGCCTGAGGTGAGGGCAGAGAGATAAGAGAACAGATGGAGTACATCATGTAGGGTTCTGTGGTCCATGACAAGGACTGTGGTCTTACTCAGAGTGAGATGGAAAGTTTTTGAAGGGCTCTGAGCAAAGGCTTGTCAAAGGGACAAACATACAGGGATCTTAGGATGTATATCTTGAATGGATCATTTGGACTCTGAGTTGTGAAAAGATTCTGGGGGAGCCAAAGAGAAAGTGGAGTGGAGAGTTTCACCACAGTAACTGAGGTCCTCCAGTGGCCTGAATATGCCAGTCACATCCCCACCTGTATTTGCAATTCTCTGCCTGCAACACTTTTGCCCAAATAACTGCACAATTGCCCCTTTAACTTCTTCAGGTCTCTGCTCAAAGGTGACTTCTCAATGAATATCCCCCAATACTTCCTATACACCTTTTTGGATTTACTTTATCTTTTTCCCACTTCTGACTTAACAAGAGACTATCTTGCCTATTATTTAATCTACTTATTTTACAATACTTGTTTATCATCTGTTTCTCCTCAAGTCAACAAATACTTCATGAAAGCAGGAATTGTCCTCTCTCTCTCTCTTTCTCTCTCTCTCTCATGTCTAGCACAAAGAACAGTGTCTAGTATGTAGTACACACTCATTAAATATTTGTGAAATGAATGAATGAATGTCACTAGAATCACTCCATACTGTTTCTCACTCAAAGCATTGTGTGCTAAAGGATGCCAAAGTAGGAAGATAATGCATAATTTCAAAATAAACATGGTTTACAGTTAATTTGGTCTACATCTTTGAAATTATATGATTTTTATCATTCTAAGTGGTAATATTTACATGAATTAAAATTATCTATGAAAAGTGAAAATTTACTATATTTTAATTATTAAGTTATTTCAAATTTGTTTAATTCAAATAAATATAAAACTCTATATACATAGTCTGCCATAAGAATCAGATTTCTCTTTACTTTTTAGAATTTTTTGTAGAGTGCTTTTTCTGCACAGAAATTTAAGCAAGCCTACAAAATAAAACCCATAACATCTACTATAATAATGTTAGAAAAGAAAATAGGATCAGTGATAGAAAAACAGAGCATAGCAAATATTGATAAAGGAAAAAGAAAAATAAAGTTATTTTTAGGTAACAATATGCTAAAAGAACACTTAAACAGTGTGCATAGGGACATTTTCTTTTCATCCATTTTATAGCACATTGACTTTTCCTTAAAAATTAACTTTACAAAATGTAATTGGGATTATCTAAAAATATACATGCACAATCACAATATGTTTTTTCCTTCTTTTATGAGTTTTTTTTTCGAAAGAATGCTATTCGCTCACTGTAATCATAGTGTATCTACTTTAGAACCATCAGTGTTGCTATGGAGAAATCAGGAGGGGCTACTTGCTGCTCTCCAGCTGGTCCTATAATTTATACTCTCCTGGCATGTTGCCCCATACTGCAATATCTCCCCTAAACTCTTTTGATTTCTCAGTCACACCTCATTAGGAAACAAGAGGAAGAATGTATACCTACAACATAAGGTAAAAGATCCTCCAGGAATCTTATACCTCCTCCACTGTTGCAGAGAAAGTGCTCTTCTGAAGACCAGGGCAACAGAATGGTTTCTTGTTCACGTCCATGTAGGCCTTAGATCCCCTGAAATAAAAATTTGGTGCTTATATGTCTGTTATCCCTGATTGGTAATGCCTCTTATGATCATGAGAAACATAATGACATGAGATATTTCTCAGAAAAACAAAGGGCATTGTAGAATTGTTTTAGCAGATTGTGTTTTATGCTTTTAAGATCTGATTAAGTTTCTTTTTTCTCTGTGGGCTTTGTTCAACTTCCACAGGCAAAATTGGCTTTTCTACTCACAGTGTTCATATTTGTTTTCATAACACTTAGCATATCATGTAACAATTTATCATTTAATCTGTTTATTTCACTCTTCTCTATTCCCAGCAAATATAACAGAGTGCCTGCTATATAACAGAATTTCTATTCATCTAGCATAGGTTTAAAATGCAACATTTAAATTCAGGTGGTATATTTCAGATTCTTAGATCTCTGTTTACATAATTGAAATTCAAATTTGTTTTGTTTCATATTGACAAATTGTCTATTTTGTATGTAGTCTTGTTGTCCAATAAACAAAGATACATTCTGAATTTAATTTCATTAACTAGGAAATGACTCAACATGTGTTGTTGCCAATAACACATGAGATACTAAAAGGAATGTTTCATATCTAGTTTGAATGGCACAGTCATCTCAAAAGCCAATATCCTGCTAGGGATCGTGTCTTAGAACAAAACATATAGCTAACATTACCAATATTAGTTATCATACTTCTCATGATTTGAATTATTTTTAAATTTCTTGATTTTTTTTGGTACTGGAGATTGAACCCAGGGGCATCCTACTTCCAAGCTATACCCCCAGCCCTTTTTACTTTTTATTTTGAAACAGGGTCTTGCTAAGTTGCTGAGGCTGGCCTATAACCTGCAATCCTCCTGCCTCAACTCCCAAGTACTGGGATTATAGGTGTGCACTAGACCGCCTAGCTAAATTTCTGGATTTTTTTTATAGGAATCTAAAGTATTCATTGAAAATTGAACTATTTTATTCTCTGAAGATATTTTTGTCTCATTTGAAAATTGCTATAAAGAAGACAATGACTGACTATTAAAATTAAAGTGGTAAAAAACAAGATGGTTTATTTGCATGGATTACTTTGGTACATTCCCAAGAATGTAAATACTTCCCATGATTCCTATAAGGAATGCTTTTAGGATAAGACTAAGCATACAGAAGATGACATATTTATGATCTAGGTTTGGGATCTGGGTCCCAATTATTGTATTCACAGATGTAAAGTCAAAGGTTATCTGCATTATGTGCAGCAGTTCTCACCCATTCTATCTCCATGAAACTTGGAAGTTGAGCTAAAAATTCTCCTTTCTTAGTTATTTAGAAATAAATTGTTTTCATATTAATCTAATTAAATTGTAATCATATTAATCATATTAATTTATAGTTTGCTTTATGATATATTGAAGTAATCATTGATTACTTTGCACAGTACATTTCAATACAATTTGAGGATATAGAGGAGAAAAGAATGTAACTTCTCCCTGAATTGAAATAGTGACATTTCATCCATTAGCCCAAGAGAAGTCTACCATTCTAGACACAGTTTATTCTCATGGCATCTAGCCACTCACTTCAGCCTCCAGAGAATACCTAAAAGATGGAAATCAGAAGATGATGCTCAGCTGGTGACGTGGCAATCAGACCAAGGAACTTTTCTCATTAGCTTTGTTTTTTGTTTTGAGGAGAGTTGGGTGATCTGTGTTATGAATTCTGTAGAACTCAAAAACCACTAGTCAAAATGGTCATTGGTCACTTATTTAACTAAGTTAATTGGATTATATATAACTGCTTTTTATTACTGATAAGAAGAAAAGAAATGGTGAAATAAGCAACAATTTGAATTTCTAGCTGAGAAAGTTTTTATGGATGGATCAGTTGATGGTGGAAACTAGGGAAATACCAGAAAATTGAGATTATATCTGTTACTCAAAGAACTGGAATTCTAAGAGAACAGTACTTTTGCTGAGGCTCCTTAACAATGTTTTATTTTTAATTTTGGGCTTATCAAGGTATCATTGACAAATAAAAGTTGTATTTAAGTTATATATGTTATATATATAAGTTATATATATATATATATATATATATATGCAAGATGTACAACACAATGTTTTGATCTACATATCCAGTGTGAAATAATTGTCATAATCAAGCTAAATAGCATACCCCTCACCTTGCATAGTTATCTTTCGTGTGTGTGATGAGAACACTGAAGAGTAGATCTGAACAAATTTCAAGTATACCATATAGTATTATTAACTGTAGCCACTATACGATGCATGAAGTCTCCAGCAATGCTTCATCTTAAAACTGCTAATTTATTGTTCCTATCTAATTCTTCCTGATGATCTGATTTATAATATAATTTGAAAATGGGAAATGTGATTCTTCCAGCTTGATCCCTGTCTTTTTTCTTGATCTCAGAGGTAAAGCTTCCCACTTTTCATTGTTAAGTTTGATGTTAGCTATGGCATATTGGTGATATATGGCCTTTATTATGTTGAAACACATTTCTTGAATTACCTAATTCGTTGAGAGTTTGGTCATGAAAGAATGTTGGAATTCATCAATTTTTTTCTGCATCTAGAGAGATGATGGTATGATTTTATGATTTTGTCTTTCATTCTGTTAATGTGGTGTGTCACATGTGTTGATTTCCAGATGGTTAACTATCCTTGCATCTAAGTGCTATATCTAACCTGGTCGTAGTGAATGATCCTTTTAATATGCTGTTGAATTTGGTTTGCTAAAACTCTGTAAAATATTTTTTAACCTATTCATCAGGGATATTGGTGTGTAATGTTCTTTTTTTGGTAGTGTCCTTGGTGTCTCAGTAATACTGCCCTTCATTGGAAGTGTTCCCTTCTCTTTTTGCAAAAGAGTTTGAAAAGTATTGCTGTTAATTCTTTAAATGTTTGATAAAACTCAAGAGAGAAGCCATCAGGTTCTGAGGTTTTGTGTGTGTGTGTGTGTGTGTGTGTGTGTTATTGGGGATTGAACCCAGGGGCATTCTGCCTCCGAGCTACACCCCCAGCCCTAGTTTTAATTCTTTATTTTGAAACAGGGTCTCACTAAGTTGCAGAGGGCCTCACTAAGTAGCTGAAGCTAGCTGCAAATCTGAATCCTCTGGTCTCAGCCTCCTCAGTACAGGGATTACAAGTGTGCACCACCACACCCAGCCTTTTCTTTTTTTTTTTTTTTTTGATGTGAGATTCTTAATTACTAATTCAACTTCTACATCTTTGGTCAATTCGGAATTTTTATTTCTTCATAATTCAGCCTTGGCAGGTTGTATGTTTCTAGTGATTTATCTGTTTATTCTAGGTCATTCAAATTATTGGAATATAATTGCTATAGTAGTCTCTTACCAGTCTTCATATTTTTCTGCTATTAGATGTAATGTCATCCACTTTTGACATTATTTTTTGAGGCTTCTCTTTTTTTTTCTCAGTTTAGCTAAAAGTTCGTCAATTTTAATCTTATAAAAATCAGCTTAAGTTTTGTTGATGTTTTTATTATTTTTTAGGCCTCTTTTATTTATTTCTGCTCTGAACTTTGCTACTTCCTTCTTTCTAATAATATCAGGCATGCCCGTTTTCTTCTTTTTGTAGTTCCTTGAGGAGTAAAGTTAGATTGTTTATTTGAGATATTTCTCTTTTCATCATGCAGGCATTTGTCACTAAAGATTTCCCTCTTGAGAGTGCTGCATCTCCTAAGTTTTGGTTTACCATATTTTCCTTTTCATTTGTCTCAAGATTTATTCTTGTTTATTTTTATTGTTTTACTATTTTCAATTAACACAACAATTGTATATATTTATGTGCAATATTGTATACATGCATATAGTATATAATGATCTGATCAAGGTAATTTGCATATCCATCACTCTACAAATCATTTCTTTGTGCTGAGAACATTTAAATCTTCTTTCTACAAGCTATTTTGAAATATGCCATTAATTTTTGTCAAGCATAGTTATCCTATGGTGCTATAGAACATTAGAAGTATTTCCTTCTCTCCAGCTGCATTCCTGTATGATGTAACCTTCCTATCGCCAACCCCTCTCCATCAACACTTCCTGTCTCCTCCCCTAGTAACCACTGTTCTACTCTGTTTCTACAAGATCACCACATACGAGTGAGAGCATGTGGTCTTAGTCTTTCTATGCCTAGTTTATCTCACTTAACACCGTTGACTTCAGTTCCATCCACGTTGTCAGAAATGACAGATGTCATTTTTTTATGGCTCAATAATATTATTGTGTATATATACTATTTTTCTTTATATATTTATCTGATAGACACCTAGGTTGATTCCATACCTTGGCTACCAGAAATAGTGTTGTGAAGACCATGGGAGTGCAGATATATCTTTTTTTTTTTTTTGTGGTACCGGGGATTGAACACAGGGGCATTCTACCTCCGCGCTACACCCCCGGCCCTATTTTT
>PVJS01032123.1:11714-23071 GCA_004027185.1 Glis glis | reverse complement strand
CAAAAAAAAAAAAAAAAAGGACTTTACACTAAAAAAACAAAATAATCCGATCAAGAAGTGGGCAATTGAAATGAATAGATACTTCACCAAAGAAGAGATACAAATGGCCAATAGATACATGAGAAAATGTTCAACATCATTAACAATCAGGGAGATGCAAATCAAAAGTACTCTAAGATTTCATCTAATCACAATTAGAATGGCAATCATTAAGAAGTCAAACAACAACAAATGTTGGCGAGGATGTGGGGAAATTGGGACTCTTCTACACTGTTGGTGGGATTGCAAAGTAGTTCAACCACTATGGAGATCAGTGTGGAGATTCTTCAGAAAACTGGGAATGGATCCACCATATGATCCGGCTATACCACTACTAGGTATCATACCAAAGGGATTGAAACTAGAAAACTACAGTAATATATGCATACCCATGTTCATAGCAGCACAATTCACAGTGGCCAAATTATGGAACCAACCTAGGTGTCCATCAACAGATGAGTGGATTACAAAATTGTGGGAAATACACACAATACAATTCTACTCAGCAATAAAGAAGAACAAAATAGCATCATTTGCAAGAGAATGGAAGGATCTGGAAAATATTATGTTAAGCAAGATCACCCAATCACAAAAAAAGAAGGGACATATGTTTTCATTAATATGTGCAACCTAGAGAGTAGTGGGGACACACAAGGGACTCCGGTTGATAATGGAGAACCCTCAATGGGGCAAGGGAAGTGGTACAAGGGAAGGGGAAGGGCAAGAAAGAAGTGAATCAGTGGTATTACTATCATAAACAATGTGCACATGTGAGAATATACCAACATCATTCTCGGTACTTCATATGGGTGGGGGAGGCGGGGGGGGACACTAAGAGCTGTGTGCATGTATGTTAACATCAAATAGATATTCATTGTGATGTGAGACTCCAATGCACCAGTAAAAGCATGTTAAAAAACAACAACAAAAACAACAAAAAAAAGAAGGTTCTCTCTGAAAACCAAAAGCCATATAATAAATCTGACTAATCTAAGATTGCCATATCTAGAGAGAGAAATATGAGTCATATTCCAGCTTCTATAGCCAGTCCAGCCCAAGATCCACCCATGTGAGTCAAGGTACCATCTTAGAAGAAAATTCTGCAACTCCAGGCTCTCCCGTTGATGCCATGTGGATCAGAGATGGACTATGAAGCTAAGCCTTTCCTGAATTTCTGATGCACAGCAAAGAACATGAAATAACTGTCACTAAATTTGGGGATGGTTTGTTGGGCAGCAAAAAAGAAAGGGAGGGGCAGGATGGATGATCACATGCTCTTTCACTATCACATTGGAGCATAATTGCAGGAACCTAAAGATCAGTTGACTTGTCCAGTGAAGGCAACTTATTTATTTAAACTTATTTTTTTGCTATTAATTAAAGCCTATCTCTATAGAGTTTGATACAAACTTATGGAAAATTAAGTATGATTTTTACCAAGCAGAGATGCAAATGATTTCTGCCTGGTGGAAAGCATATTATAGCTTTATTCAACAAAAGAATATAGACTGGCTTTACATGTAATATAGCAGTCCTATCCAGGATTCTTTCTTTCACTGACTGTATTTGTATGTACCTTTGGGAACCTACATTGAATCAGCTTTGCTATGCTGCCAGTTCCCTTATTAATCAAATAAATCTGAGACATGTACTGACTATATGCTTTGTTTGAGATTAGTGACTTTAAATTGAAAATTGTACTTTGACAAGTGTAAATGATTGTTGCTCCCAGTGGGTTCTAAATTGCCTCAGTAGCACAAATTTCAGTTAGATTCAATGGAGAGGTATATTTCAAGCTGGAGGTAGTATCTCACTGCTAGGTAAAGCTAAGAAGGACTTTTGTCTAGTTTTACATTGAGTAGGGTCATCTCTGCCATAAAGCATTTCTTGATTCTCCACACATACCATACTCATTAAGACAACAGAAAATCTTGATCTGTTTATGTACTTCTCTACTTAAAAGTCTATTGTGATTTGAATTTTACATGTCTCCCAAAGACTCATATGCTAAAGGCATGACACCAGAGGCGGTGGGACCTTTAAGAGGTGGGGCCTAGTGGGAGAAAGTTAGGTCATTTGGAGTGTGCTTTTGAAGGGGATATTGGGACCTCAGCCTCATCCTGACTCTTTGTTTCTAGCTGCCATGAGGTGAGCAGCTTTGTTCTATCATGTGTTCTCTACCATAATGTGTTGCCTTGCCACAGAACCAAAGTCATGTTGTCATGCCATCATGGACTGAAACCTCTGAACCAAGAGTCACAATAAACATTTCCTCTTTTAAGTTAAGATGTGTATCTCAGATGTTTGTCATAGTGATGGAAAACTTATGCAAATATCCATATATCCCTAATAGACTAATGATGATCAGTGGTGGGTCTGTGTATAGTTTATCTTTATACAGACCTTATCTAACACAGTGCCTATAATAAATTGTACACTCAATAAAGGTTTCCTACAGGAGTTGTGGGTAATAAAATGTTTGTTTAGATTTTATATGATTTTTTGTACAATAAAAGAGCAGTGAACAGTGAAGTCGATTCCTATCTGCATTTTTCATTTCATATTTTGAAATTTTTACTTTGAATAAGCCATTTCACCATTTCCAAAATGATATTTGAATCTTTCACTTTCCATCTCTCAGGAGATATCAATAGTAAGTTAGAATGAAAGCGAGGGCTTCAATTGTACTGGTACTCTCAAAAATTAAAAATCAAATTTGTTTTTAAGTGTGTGATTAAAAAATGTATGCCAAATTATGTTTCTATATGCTACAAGGATAAACATTTATTAAATAAAATCAAAATTTCTGAAAGGGTGCATGTTTTCTCTTTAGCCATTGGTCTTCTGTGCATGTTTCAGATAATCAAATGAAAATTTGCAGTGATTAAATTCTGAATTCCACATAAAAATGTCCCTTCCTTTTCTCTTCCTTAAAATTTGAACTGTGAATAATTTGCATTTAAATACCATTTTAGATTTGGTTCCTAACCAGTCTCAATAACCATTTGGATGATCACCGAAAGATAAAAATCTCAGCAAAATGTGCGTACATTACTTACAATCTTGCTTAATTACTTTGAATCTGCAACTAAAAATTCAAAACGAAAATAAAAACCCAAAAATCCATAGAAATAAAAATTACATCTAATGATATTTATGCTCATTTTAGGATTTAGCATACATTTTACTTTGAATGACTAGTTGCTCTTCTTGAATAAGACACCTGTTTTCATAACATAATGAACAAAAGGATTTTAAAAAATCTTGCCTATTTGCCTTGTGAAATTCATTATTTGGTGGCCATTTCTTGCCCATGAACACTTTACTCATCCACTCACTACAAAAAGAACCAAGTTTAGATCAGGAAGTAGAATTATTGCCTTTTCATCAGAACAAACTTGATTAGCTTGGTGATTTTTTTAAATGAGTTTTTAAAGACAAAGATTATATAAAATAATCCATTCATATAAACTAATTTCTTTCTTCTATGTCTATTTGATGTAACTCCAATCATATCTGGTCAAGTATTAACTAGCTCCATTGCTCCTCCTCCTGCCTGGAAGGAAAAGTAGGCACGGACCCAATCAGAAAAAATCTAGGATATATTGAGAATCAACATTATTACTGATTAGGATATCTAGTATCCATAAGTTTTGCTACAAGGCAGTAATATTGAAAAAATTTTAAAAACTTCCATTAAAAGTTCTTATGGATAATCACTACGTGTATTAAACATTTACTATATATAATATATTTAATATATATGGTTTCATATATATTAAACACCGTAACCGTTTAGTTCATTTGATTATCACTATTTCCTAACCAAGGACTTATTATTAGGCTCTTTGGTTGTTTTGCCTAAGAACTGAAGTACTGTACCTCACTCTATTAGCTTCTTTGAGCTTCTTACATTACTGGAGTGCAGAGAGCGGCTGCACTTGAACTTGCTGCCCTCTCTCTGGTCCGATGCCCTTCCTCCTTTTCTCCCTTCCTCAGAAGTCTTTCTTGCAGCTAGTGCTCTGATTTATGGGGTTTACTTCTTTTCTCCCTCTGGAATCAGCTTCTGAATTCCATTTGCACTATACTACTTTGTTCTGTCTGTGATTTAAGTCAGGTTGGCATGGCTCGAAGGTTATTTAATAATCTCCCAGGAAACCACGATGTTAAGGTGAGAAAGAAAAAAAAAAAACTATCTGGCAGAGTGAAACCAAAAGGACTTTCCCCCAGGAATCCAAACAAATGCATTCTCTCCTGCTTTCTTTTCTCTTATTTTAGTTTCCCCAGAGACAAAATGTCACCACTTCAATCATCCTTGCCTGGGGCCACTGAAATTGACACTTTATGTCAACTCTATGATAGTCCAAACTCCATGCTACCTGAAGTGGTTACCTTACAATGGAAGAAACTGCTTGGTTTTCTCTTTATTCAGTTTAACCTTTGTTGTTAAGATTTTAAAATTTTCTCATTTCCTGTTGGAATTTATACCAAAGAGATTACTTGACAAATGTATTGCAAAAATAGATGAAATTGTTTATCCTAGTTTTGTCTGTAACAAAGATAACTAATCAGAATATACTTATCCATTATAGGTCAAGACAACTATTAAAGGAATGATGTATATTTACATTTAGAAAAATGAAAAGATGCTCATGATAAATTAAGTTTAAAAAGCAGCTTACAAGTTAATTAAGTTTTGAGATTTTCCACCAATATGTCAATGATGGTTATTTTTGGTGATAAAATTTTAGACCTATATTGTCCACAACTTACAATGTGGCTTGGTGGCTATTGACATTTATATGCAAATTAATAAAGATTAAGTGAAATTTCAACTCACTTTCACTAGCCCAATATTAAGTGCCCAATAGCCACACATGTCTAGTGGCTACTATATTTGACCACACAGATATAGAACATTTTCATTATTGCAGAAAGATCTATTAGACAGAATTGTACTAGATAATGTATATTTCCTTTTTGCTCTTTTTTGTCTCTGCTAATTTTTAGTAATAGTTTCAAATTACTTCTATAATTAAGATAACAAAGAAATTATTTATACCTGAGGAAAGTTTCTTTGCTCTCAAAATGAATTTAGACTGAAATAAATCTATACCATGGTTTACTTTATCTAATAAATATGCATCATGATTGATCCTTTATACTGAAGTTATTGAACTTTTACTTTTTTAACGAAGTGCTTCTCTTAAATTTGTTGACTCTAGCTATTTAAGATTTCTGAATTATTCGGTTATTCAAAAAGTCCTTACTGTAGTCTCATTGGGAGCATCAGTTCAGCCAGAAATAGAAAATTATTTATTTGGTGCTATAGTTTGGATCTTTGATGTTCCCCCACAGGCCCATGTGTTAAAGCCTTAGTCTCCAGGTTGGCAGCTTTGGGTGGGGCCTAGAGTAAGACCTTGTGGTTACTGGGGGAGTGGCTTTGAAGGAGATATTGGAACTCTAGGCCCTGTCTCTCCCTCTTTTACTTCACTGCCATGAAATAAATGGGTTTCCCTCCTCTGCCATCATGTGCTTCCTCACCATAGGCCCAAAAGCAAAGGGGCCATTTTATAATGGACTGGAATCTCCAAAACTTTTAGCCAAAATAAACCTTTTTAATTTTTTTTTTTTTTTTTTTTTGCGGTACCGGGGATTGAACCCAGGGGCTTTCTACCTCCGCACTACACCCCCGGCCGTATTTTTTTATACTTTATTTTGAAACCGGTGTCACGAAGTTGCGGAGGGCCTCACTGGGGAGAGAGAGAGAGAGAGAGAGAGAGAGAGAGAGAGAGACAGCGCCGAGGCTGGCCGTGAACCCGGATCCTCCGGTCTCCGCCTCCCAAAGTACTGGGCTTACAAGCGTGCATCACCATGCCCGGCTAACCTTTTTAATTTATAAGTTGTATTATCTCAGGTATTTGTTTCAGTAATGGAAACCAGACTAACACATTAGTTTGGCAATTCATATTTGGCTGTATTCCTTTCATATTTCTGTATATTGAGAAATGATCAGTGGGGTGTGGAAATGGCAGTGGAACCATGTCTTCGATATTTTAGAAGCTTCATCAAACATTAAATACTAATATCAGAGGATAGAACCTGAGGCACCCATGGGCCAGGTCGCAGCTTGTTTGCTTTTTTTTTCTTTCTTTCTTTTTCTCTTTCATCATCTATCTATCTACAGTAGTCTCCCCCTTATCAGAGGTTTTACTATCTGCAATTTCAGTTATCTGTTCATTAAATGGAAAATTCCAGAAATAAATGATTCATAAGATTTATTTATTCATTTATTTATGGTCTCATTGTGTTGCTTGCTTAAGTTGACCTCAAACTTGCAAACCTCCTGCCTCAGCCTCTTGAGTAGCTGGGATTATAAGTGTGTACCACCAGGCTCAGTTAATTCATAAATTTTAAATTGCATGCTATTCTTAGTAGTATGTTGATATCTTGCACTGTCCTGCTCTACCTGTCCAGCATGTGAATCATCCCTTTGTTCACTGTATCCATTATGTGTATGTTATCAGCCCGTTAGTTACTTGGTAGTCATATCAGGTATGAGACTGACTATTGTAGTATCGCAGTGCTTGTTTCCAAGTAACCCTTATTTTATTTAACAATGACCCCAACCTACAAGAGTAATGATACTGGCAATTCAAATATGCCAAACAGAAGCCCTAATGCATTTCCTTTAAGTATCACTTCATATCATCACATGAAGGGGGAGAGTACAACCCAATAAGATGTTATGAAAAAAAACACATTCACATAACTTTTATTGTATTATATTGTTATAATGGTTCTATTTCATTATTAGTTATTATTAAGCTCTTAATATGCCTAATTTATAAATTAAACTTTATCACAGGTATGAATGTATAGGAAAAAGCGTAGTATAGTATATAAAGAGTTAGTGTTATTCAAGGTTTCAGCATCCACTGGGGGGCTTGGAACAGACCTCACATGGATAAGGGGGGGCTCTATCTATTCTTTTCGCATTCCACCTGGGATTTTGACTTTTAAGGAATTAATTTCCATCATTCAAGATTCACATGATTTTTAAGAATATAGATTTTGCTTCTCTTAAAGAAATGAGATCTAATACTGCCGGACCTAGATTTTTGCAGGGCAGCTCAGTGGAATCTGAGAAAGAGCCTTTATCTTCATCCAGGCATGTGCTTTTGTGCTTTCTGAGGTGTGTTGCTCCCACCATTCTCTACTGTCTCCTACAACCTATCCTGCTGGTACATTTATGTCACTGGTCCTAGCCATAGGACTCTGGGTTAGAGTCTGTTCCCTATTTTTTTTTTTTTTTTTGCGGTACTAGGGATTGAACCCGGGGCATTCTACCTCCGAGCTCCACCTCCAGCCCTATTTTTTTATTTTTTATTTTGAAACAGGGTCTCACTAAGTTACGGAGGGCCTCACTAAGTAGCTGAGGCTGGCCACAAACCTGGATCCTCCAGTCTGGTCTCCCAAGTACTGGGATTACAAGTGTGTGCCACCATGCCCGGCTTTCTGTTCCCTATTTGAAGAATGGCTAGCACCTATTCTGGGCAGATATGCCCAATGAACTAAATTATTTGGTCCAGGATAAATCAGATGTCAATAATCCTGTCCTATCTTAATTTGTATTAATCCATATTTCACCGTGCCATGACTTTCACCAACATCTGTCAGTGTTGTGATAGGGTTTGTGGACATTCATCAGAGTGGTTCCTTGTATCTATAATATACAGTACATATACATTAAAGGATATTAATTAGACCTTGATGCACAAAATAAAAAAAATAGAAAATTGTCAAAACTGTTCTTGATAATACAACACACAATATGGAGGCATCAATTTCAGTGGATCAATTTCTTACTCAATTCTGCACTTTATTGAAAGATATTAGTCGGGCCGGGAATGGTTGCGCACGCTTGTAATCCCAGTTCTTGGGAGGCGGAGAACGGAGGATTTGAGTTCTTGGCCAGCCTCAGCTACTTAGTGAGGCCCTTCGCAACTTCGTGAGACCTGGTTTCAAAATAAAATATAAAAAAAATTGGGCCGGGGGTGTAGCTCGGAGGTAAAGCGCCCCTGGGTTCAATCCCTGGTACTGCAAAAAAAAAAAGGAAGATATTAGTTAAAGATGTCATTTACTTTTACTGGGGTTGCTGACCAGATGTGTGTGGAACCAGGGGAATCCTCTAAGTCCACAAGGGAGTAAGACCAAGATTCACAAAATGGCTGTTCAGATGCTTTTAAAAGTTAATTCCAGAGGACACAAAAATATTTTGTGCAATCAATGTCAGGGAAATTGGTTGACTTCTTCAGAGCAATTACTCTTAAGGACAACACTCATCTGCTTTCCTGGATATTTGTTTTTGTGGTTGTTTCAACCCACTGCTACACTTCGAAAGATATAACTTATTGGACACACTTCATTCTTCACCCTTGCAAATATTAAAAAGCATGGAACCTGTTGCATAAAAACACTTGTGCACAAGGAATATTTTCCTAAGGTAAAAAAATCTACAAAAATATTTTAAGTGGAACTGCATAAAACATCTTGGATATTTTCAGTTCTGTTTACTTTTGTGTCTTGGTAATTGAAAATCCTGAGCTGCTTTATTTTATAAATAATCCTATGCTCCTGTGGGCATAATTCTACATTAACTGAAGATTAATTTCAGATTATACTGTGTAAAGATGCCTACAAGGGCAATATGATTAGGGTGTTTGAAAAGTCCTCATCAGACTGAAAACCCAATCCTCCTGAGGAGAGTCTTTGATTAATATTTTGGAAAATAATATTTTGGAAAATATTTGTTTTTTTTCTGTTTCTTCCTTTTATTTGTACTGGGGATTGAATCCAGGTGCATACACCCCAGCCCTTTTTATTTATTTATTTTTATTTTTATTTTCTTATTTTGAAACAGGGTCTCGCTTAAGTTGCTGAAGCTGGCCCTGAACCTGAGATTCTCCTATCTCAGCCTCCCAAAGTACTAGGATTACAGCGGAATGCCACCAAGCCCAGCTAATATTTGTCTTTTTAAACAAACAACTATATCTCTTAATTTTGAGTAGAGAAAGCTAATCTAAATTGAATTGTGTTTTTTACTCTCTCAGAGAAATTCCAAGTGAACCATTAAGACCATTCTTGTTTCAGAATGAAAACAAATCAAAACAAACAAGAAAACCCAGCCGCAGAGAGGGAAAGTGATTTATGCAATCCCCAGCACAGGGTGGTTAAGGAAAGAAAGATTTGTTTGTAGTTGCAAGCTTTTGTTTTCCTAACTTGGAAGGCTCTGCTGCCTCCCCTAAAACTGAACATGAGAAAGAGAGACTTGTAAAACTTCTGGAAGGAATGGCTTTGAATCAAGTTTCTGGGAGGAATCTCCAGGAAACAGACCTCGCAGCTTTGCTGACTGTCCTATCCTTTTCGTTCCAGTGCACTAACTCATCCTGCTGGTTCCAGGCTGTAGCGCAGGACTTGGCAACCAGGAGATCGGTGGGGAATACTCCAGAGACACGTGCTCATAGAGGCTCGGGTGGCTGGGTCAGGAAGGATCCAGGCGCGGAAGATCCGGAAGTCAGCTAACCGGGGAGAGAGTGAGTTATATTTGAGACCTATTGCTTTCCTCTCCTTTCCCCGTTTCAGCGTTTTCTAGAGCGCTCACCACAGACTATTGACTTTCGATCTGAATTCTCGCACTACCCAACTTAGAAACTGTCCGCAGACACCTGTTAAGGGACTTGCGGACCCTGGGCGACGGAGACCTGCACTCCGTCACCTTCGTGCTGGAACGCGGCCGCAGCCAGTGCCCGGCGCAGCAGCGCGGCGCTCAGGCGTGAGCGGGCGTGCGGAGGAATTGTCCTGGTGCCATCAACCGGTGCCTCTCCGCGCTTCTGCACCGGCCAGCTCGCCACCTTTGCTCCTCCGCCCGCAAACAGGAGGCAACTCCCACTTGGGAGTCGTGGGAATTTCTCAGCCCGGCGGAGGCGAAGGTTCTGCCTCTGCAGCCCGCCTCCCGCCAGCCCGAGGTCTCTGCGCGCCCTGGCGTTGGGGACCACAGCTCGCCGGCTCGCAGCTGGGTGTCTCTGCCCTGCCTTTGCCCTGGCCTTTTCCCTGCGGATTTGGTGAACACGGCCTCGTGTCCAGGGGATCTGTCCTCGCCCAGCCATCTCTAGCGGAATTGGGGGCGGAGATCACAGGCAGGGGTTCGTGGAAGAGAAAGGAGGTAGGCGTGGTGCAAAAGCAGACTATCAAACTTGAGGGTGTCCAGGGGAGAGAGAGAGTAGCAGCTGCAGGTAGTTGTGGGGAGCTGCGGCATCTACAAACAGTGGGCGCTGTCCCCGGCTCCTCAGTCGCGAAAACTTCCCACCAGCTCCCCGCTGCGGGGCCCGCGCTCCGCAGCCTCCGCACCCGTTTCCTCGTCTGCGAGGGAGGGGTCTGCCGCCCCCGCCGCCCCCCTGCAGCCTCCCACCCTGCACGCCCACCTCCCGCTGGGCGCGGCGCAGTGCAGACCCGGCGGCGCCCACGCAGGCCGCTCGTCCGCACCCGGCCCTTCCCAGGTTTCCCGGCCTCCAGGTCCTCTCCAGCGATCGTCAGACTGACCGGCCGCACACTTCTCGCTTTCACGTCTCAGCAGAAACGCGAGGGCCAGGTAAGTCCCAACTCCGATTCATCTCCTGGAAACAGGAGCATCCCCAAAGGAGGCCAGGGTCCTATGAAGGGGTTATGGGGGAGGAATGTTCATAAGCCTAGGGAATTTATTCCTTGCCTTTAGGTAGGAGATGGGGATGAGGGGTATACTATCCTTGTTTTCTACTTTCGTGAGAATTTTACTTTTCTACTGAAGATTCTTGACTGTTTCCTTGATCCTTCTTAGAGATAGGTCATTATCTTGCCAGAGCAGTAAGTTATCCCTGGCTCTGCTTTTTCTTTAAAAATCAAGCACTGCCTAAAGTGCAAGGTCATACTGGTTTAAGCACTCGTTTTCTACCAGAAGGCTCACCCACTGATGGGCGCATATGGTGGATGGGAAGGAGGTGACACGAAACACTGTAAGACTTTTTGCAACAGGACACATCATTTAAAACTCAGTGACATGAAATAGTGCTGTTTTCAGAGGTCAGGAGCTCAAATACACAGAAGAGATACATTCCCAGATTTTTTGGTGAACATACTCAGTGTTCTACTTAGGCAAACAATCATGCCTTGCATGTAGCATTCTTGAAAGTTCCTTCTCCCCATATCCCAGGACTAACAAGGGAAGGCAACCGTAAGTTATGTGGCATGATTTCTGGGATCTTTTCCGGGGGGGGGGGAGT
>PVJS01032123.1:0-11614 GCA_004027185.1 Glis glis | reverse complement strand
TCAAGAGAAGGTTTTTCCTTTGTTTATCATTTAATTTTTGTGCTTTTGAGTTTCTAATGTGGCAACTTTCTCCGTGCACTTTCTTTTCTTCCGCTTTTCCAGAAGTGCTGTCCTGCATTGATGCATCTCTGCTGTGGGTAATGCTTTGACCTGACTGAAGGCCAATAGTGTGCTTATGAGCGGCTGATAGTGTCTGTATGCTAATAATTTATAGATAGATAACCATTCCTGCAGAGAAGTTGTAAATAAAAGGGCTCCTAAATAAAGAAAATAAGACTGAAAAGAAAAAGAAGTTAATGAATCAAACACACTTCTCTTCCTAATATCCTTGGATCTCATGCTTATTCTCAATTTAGTCTGCTACAACCTCCAAACTGATTTTTCAAGTCTCGTTAATTCTGTTAATGGCTTGTCTGGATTGACTAATTGTGCTCTGTGAAGCCAGTGTTTTCTTAGTCTAAGAGAAATGGTACAGCGTATCAGATGCGCACTCCACGATTTGAATGGTTTCTTTCCATTTTCTCTAATTACTAAAGAATGGAAACAAATAGAAGAGAAAGCCTGGTTTCCTTGGAACATTTTGCTTGAAATTTATACAGAGGGAACTAGAATAACTCAGTAAAGTAAATACACAAATACATGGAAATTCCCAGGCCCCTTTCGGTAGTATGGTTCCTATGAGGAAGGATGGAGTAAGAAGAGAACGTGGGGGGAGGCAAGAAGAGAGCGGGGCAGGGGGAGGAAGAAATGGAGAGAGAGAGAGAATAGCAAAAACATGTCTTTATGGTGTACACAGACAATTTGAAAGGTTATACTCAGGGTTTGACTTAGAGGTCCTTAGGACAGTTTTCTTGTAGAAGCAGTTTCTGATTAATAACAAGGAAAGAGGCATAAGGCTGTCATATCATAACAAAGGATCCTATATAGGTAGTGATAACTTTACTGAAGATATTCAGTAAAGAAAAGGATCAAAATTATACTTTGTATTGAATAACTGATTATTAGTAAAATAGTGCTTTCCTTTAGCTTCATATGTAGCCAGATTATCCAGTGTCTTTAATGTACCAGGTGGTGTGCTCAGGATTAAACAATGAATGAAGATCCAGTTTCTGTCTTCAAAGAGATTGCTGTGGTGGGGCAGACAAAGGAGAGTGATGGCAGTGTGGCCCTGCAGCACTGGATGTGAGCAGGACTTGTTGGGAGGACAGAGAGGCATAAGAAAAGGACAGGTGTTGCTGGAACTGGCAGCAGTTCAATAGGACCCAAGATATATTAGGATATAAAGAGAGATGAGGCCAGAGGGTTTGGCTTGGATAGCATCAAGCCTTGAATGTCAGACTAAGGAGTTGGGACTTTTTTTCTATAGGCTGGTGTTATCAACCTATAGGTACAGACTCTTTAGTGGGAGAGCAAATTAAAACAAGCATACTGTCAGTAGATCATGCAAACCAAAATCTATTCCAGAATGTAAAATAGAAGGAACTGAATTCAGAGAATTGGTAGCACAAGTGATAGAAGCCCAAAAGGGGTTGTTGGGGGGATACTTGGGGATTAGCAAGAGCAGAGGGGTTCATTACTGTCTCTGGCTGGAGGGAAACAGAGGGGAGGCAGTGTGGTGGAGGCCCAGGGCCAGAATCACAATGGGTCTGTCCTGTGGAAGGAGGATCTCCTGAGGTATTGTCCAGAACAGAGTGGGAAGGAAAGGAAGGCAGATCCTTCCTCCTTCCTCCTGCCCACCAGTTACTTGCAAGCACTTCCCATTGACTTAACCTAACCACAATTCCAAGACTTGGGGCCTGGAAATGTTCTCTGTGAGACTCAATCCTCCTGAGAGCTGAGCAGAGCTGGGAAGGCAGGGAATGGAGCTGGGACACATGGGTCCAGCCAGGCATTGTCTTTGAGATGAATAATTATGACTCATCTGCCAAATAGTTGTAGATGCTATTATGATTAATAAAAAAACAAACTCATCAAAAGGGGTTCTGAATAGTGGCAGCCTTTTGTGATTGTGAACATAGTCACAAGGTATTACCACTAGGATGTTGCATCTGAATGTTTTTATATACTTAAGAAGAAAGAAATCTTATAGGAGAAATCAATGTGTTATTTTAAACAATCTGGCATCCTTGGGGAAAATAATAGGATCACTTATTAAAGTCTGAATTTCAGAAAAGACAATCTAATGACCGAGTAAACTGGTCAAATATAAGAGTTGTTAGATAGAGATACTACCCCACTGGCTTTCCACCCAGCACAAACCCTAGTTCATGACATAAATTTTTAAACATTTACTGGATGTGTGTTTGAATAAGTATCACTATGATGATTTTGTGACTGTTTTTATCTGTTTATGTGTTAAGTAAATAAATGAATCAACAAATGAAAGCAAAAGAGGAAGGGAAATAAGTTATAAGTCTATTAGAATAATTATGGTAAGAAATCAAGAAGAACAAAACTGGTGTGGTAGAAACAAAAAGAGACAGGTGGAAGAGATACGTAGGAGACCATCTGAGAGTTCTTGGGTGTGGGGGCTAATGGAGATGAGAACTTAGAATGGTTACCAGGGTTTTAGCTTTAATCAATGGAAATAGCATTGGCTGAAGTAGGCTACACAGAAGAGGAAAGAACTAGGATTGGGTGGAAAAGTAGTAAAACATTTACACTTAGGGGCTATAGGGAGATGGAATTCAGACTTGAACATATTTCTCATGTAGTACTTGTATAGGATTCTGCTGTATGTTACCTGGGAAGTTTATTTCAGATGATTCAAAATGGCAACTTGTCTACACAGGCTTACTTATTTTTAATACCAACTGGTATACTAGAAAAAAATGGCTATGAAACAGAATCTGGTCAGTTTGCCTTATTTTATACTTTCACAGTTCAGGCACCAAGGACAGAGTTTTAGTATTTGTCCCTTTCCTTTATAATTTGTTGCTGTATATTTATCAATTTAAAACATTTAATACAGTGAAAGAAACTATCTTTTCCTTAAAATTAATTCAGTGAATTTATATCAGCCATGAAATTGATGAAGTTTAAAATATTCATCCCATTTAAAATGAATGGAATCCACTAAGGTAGTATTCACATTGGTTTTTTTTCCCACTATGGAAAAAAATACATTTTACCATCCTTGTATACATTTTATGGACCTGACTTAATTGACACATGCTTGTGAATAGACTTATTAAGGGACCTGTTTATTGTGATGTTATACTATGTACAATTTTAGGGATCAGAGGACAGGTATATTGAGCCTCAACCAAAATGAAACCAGTGCCTTTGGGATATTTTTTGCCACACCCATGTGTTTTCCTTGTTTCATATTTGTTGTTGTTTTAATTGTAGATTCTTGTGCTGGTTGCAGGCCAAGTGGAACTGTACTGGAAATGGGCCCAGTAGGAACAGAGGCTGATGAGAATCAGACGGTAGAAGAAATAAAGGTGGAACAGTATGGGACGGTGCACACCACTCCCAGAGGTGACCTGGCACCTGACCCCGAGCCAGAGCTCATCGACAGCACCAAGCTGACAGAAGTGCGGGTTGTCCTCATACTGGCCTACTGCTCCATCATCTTGCTCGGCGTCATTGGCAACTCCTTGGTGATCCACGTGGTGATCAAATTCAAGAGCATGCGTACAGTGACCAACTTTTTTATTGCCAACCTGGCTGTGGCGGATCTTTTGGTGAACACCCTGTGCCTGCCATTCACTCTTACCTACACCTTAATGGGGGAGTGGAAAATGGGCCCTGTCCTGTGCCACCTGGTGCCTTATGCCCAGGGCCTGGCAGTACAAGTGTCCACCATCACCTTGACGGTGATCGCCCTGGACCGGCATCGGTGCATCGTCTACCACCTGGAGAGCAAGATCTCCAAGCGGATCAGCTTCCTGATTATTGGCTTAGCCTGGGGCATCAGTGCCCTGCTGGCGAGTCCCCTGGCCATCTTTCGGGAATACTCACTGATCGAAATCATTCCGGACTTTGAGATTGTGGCTTGCACTGAGAAGTGGCCTGGTGAGGAGAAGAGTATGTACGGCACCATCTATAGTCTTTCCTGTTTGTTACTCCTGTATGTTTTGCCCCTTGGCATCATATCTTTTTCCTATATTCGTATCTGGAGTAAACTGAAGAACCACATCAGTCCCGGAGCTGCAAATGACCACTACCATCAGCGAAGGCAAAAAACCACCAAAATGCTGGTGTGTGTGGTGGTGGTGTTTGCGGTCAGCTGGCTGCCCCTCCACGCCTTCCAACTGGCTGTCGACATTGACAGCCAGGTCCTGGACCTGAAGGAGTACAAACTCATCTTCACAGTGTTCCACATTGTTGCCATGTGCTCCACCTTCGCCAACCCTCTTCTCTATGGCTGGATGAACAGCAATTACAGAAAGGCTTTCCTCTCGGCCTTCCGCTGCGAGCAGAGGTTGGACGCCATTCACTCAGAGGTGTCCGTGACATTCAAGGCTAAAAAGAACCTGGAAGTCAAAAAGAACAATGGCCCCTGTGACTCTTTCTCTGAGGCTACCAATGTGTAAGGAAATGGGTGTGAAAACTGACAGCTGGATTAGGACCAGAGCTGTAAATCTGGTCGAGGAAGGCTCACAGGCGCATCCAGAGCTCCCATTCTAAGGACAGAGAGCATCTGAAGGGGAGCTTCTGCAGTGTAGTTCCTGGACAACTGGTTGGCAGACCCTAGGTGGAAATACTTGCATCCAAAGACCGGATGACAAAATGGTTTAGTTATAGTTGCTTAGATGGTACGTTGACTTATAGTAAAAGAGAAGAGAAATACTTTTGAATATTTTCCCAGGGTGAAGACAACTTGAACAAGGAATTGGCAGTATCATCATTGCTAAAAAGTGAGGGGTAAAATGAGTTGACTTTCTAATCACATTAGGACGTGCACTGCGGAGGTTGTGTAATTCATGGCTCCCTTCTCAACTGATGAAGAGGATGCTGAACACAAGTGTCTCCAGGGAGCCATAGGCTCTCCTTTATGGTATTTTAGTTTTATCATTTGTTTTATAGATAAAATCCAAAAGAGAACCCTGTAGGTAAACTTTGCTAACTATTTGAATGACTTCAAGGGAATAAACTGAAATTTGCTAGATGATGAATATTTTGGCCAGTGCTAGGGAAAATTCTTAACACTTACTAGGCAATTTGTCCATAAAATCAAATGCACATTTGGTGAATATTTTTCAACTCAGAATCAAAGGCTGAAATTCTCAGAATTATAAGAACTGTAAACCATTGTTGATTTTCTCATTTCAATTTATTCTTGCATTATATAGATACTGTTTGGATAACAAACAACTTAATTCTTTAAATTATTGCTAATTTTTATAACTTTCTGAACCTATATGATTTCTGTTATTATTCCGTGTTGGGACAAAATTAGCACTGAAAATTAAATCAGATTAGGAAATAATTTTTATGGCATTTTGCAACATTTCATGGCTATTTGTAAGTAATTTTGCACAGTCATAGAGCTATAATATGTTTACAGAAAACCACAGAATTATTTTCTTTGGAATTCATCTTCCATGGACATATTCATGATAAATAAAAACATAATTTCATTAAAATGGATCCATCTGGTAAGAAATACTAAAAACACTGGATTCATCCCACCTTGCAAATGTTCTGTTTCAACCAATTTCACATAAATGTTCCCTTTCCAAAATAATTAGCTATATTTTTTGGATAACATAAGTCTATACACAATAAAACTATACCTACAAATAGTGTAACATAGACTTATGGTATTTTTATTTAATGATTTTATGAATATGTTTTTATTTCACTATTGCCCAACCAAAGATGCTTAAAGTTCTTACTATGTTCATGAAAAGTAAAAGAAATTTTAAAATAGTAGCACTTCTTTGGATTCTGTTAAAGATGTTTCACTGTAGTTATATTTTTGTAAATATGATGGAATTTGTTAATATATTTATTACATTTTAGATTAATTCAACATGAGTATTATTCTTAGCTGTAACACTAATTTTATGAGCCAGAGAGCTTCATTTTATCAATATAGTTAAATTCATACTATGTCTCTTATTAAGTTCCTTTCATGTTAGAAATAAAAGATTGGTCCTGAAGTGAACTGCACTTTTGGAATACTGAAAATAAAAAGAATGAGAACAATAGAAATTAGATTAGGTGGAAGACAGATTGAGAAATCAATAAAAAATAACACGTATCTGTAATATATCATATAAGGAAAGAATGCATTTTCTGTTGGGCTCAGCATAACTAAGGAGAAGCTTATTATCTTTTACATAGTGATTACTTTAATTAAGATGTTAATAGAAAATTATAATTAAAAATTTTATCCCCCTTGGAGAATTCTTATGCTGTAAGAAATGTATACGCTCCTGTGTCACCTGCTATGGTATCTGGACTATTAGCATCCAGTTAATGCTTTGATTAACATATATCTCATTAAGTTAACTATGTCAGTTCATTAATAAAATATCTTTTTATGTAGTGATTTTGATGTCAAAATAAAAAGAATTTGTGAAATGAGAGAAACTGTGTGGAATTTAGTCTAGCTCTCCTTCTGTTCTGAACTTGAACCTGGGTCAATGAATCCACTCTTGCGACTGCTCTTACAATCCATATTTTGAGAATGCTTGAATCCTTATTTTCAGACAAGACCTTTCTTTTGAACTCCAAACCTGCATCTCTACTAGCTGATGAAACATATTCTCATGGATCTCACCAGCAGATCAACTCCAACCTGTGTCAAATAGAACCTGTCATTTTAGTGCACACCCTACCCCACCTCCACCTGTCCCAGTCATGACTCAACTATGCACCAGTTCCCAAAGCCTTATGCTTTGGAGTCACCCTTTACTATTCTGTGTATATATCCCTGCATTTTGTTCTAATTTCTAAAATTTTTAAACAATTTTCCAGGCTGTGATGGTATCCCAGAATGTTATCGTCATTATTTGGTTTCAGTATCTTCTTAATTAGTCTCTCTACATCTTTTTATCTTCTCATACAGTCCTACTGGAGCCACTAGCCAAAATAATTTTTCAAAGACTCAGATTTTATCAAACCATTCTGATTAAAATTCAGCATCTTTTCATAATTCTTATAAAAATCTCAAAATATTTTTACAACATGGAAGGCACCTGACTATACCCATATGTTTTATTCCATGAAAACTCTCTTTTCTTCTAATCTTTGCTGCTAGATTTTAAGTATCATGAGGGTAGGAGACAGGGACTGTCTTAACCATTATGGAATCGGGTTCATGCAGTTCCTGTCACCAAGTCAGCACTTAATATCCATCAAAGAAACTGAGTTTCTGAATCAACTAGGAAGCCAAGATTTGAAGATAGTTCTGCAAGGTTGTAAACCATAAACTTTTCTCATTGTATTATATATCTAGGACAGTAAAGTTTTAGATATATAAGAATCCAGTAAACATGCTTTTTTGTTCAGGATCATTCTGCCTTTTTCTTTTTTTTGAAGGCCACTAAAGGTAGATATTTGCACACGTAGAAAGGAATCTGTACATAGATTTTCTGTCTGGCTCATTCAAAATTATCTAGAACTTTATTAACAGGGAAGAATGCAGGAGCCACTGAATTATATCAGTCATAACTTAAATAGTAGAGAGGGTATTGCAGATATTTCTAGACTAAAATGACTTAATATAGAAGGTTAAAGTCTTATGAACTAGGAAAAGTCTCTGCTAGCATTGATGAAGCCAGGACATGCAAACTTGCAGGAAACCACTACTAGTATCAAAAGCACTAAAGCAAATGATATACAGGAAAAAAGCACAGATGCGACTGTTAGCATCTCACTGCCTCCTGCTAAGCCCACACTCCTGCCCACTTGTTCCAGAGACTCAGTGATGCCTTGTGTGTCTCTTCTGCTTTCCAAAATCCATGTAGTATCCCTCTTTTGTGGAATTGAACTCAAGCCTTGCTGTTAGTGACTTGGGGAAAATATAATTCTTAAGTTCCCTAAGAGACAGGAAGATTATGAAAGACAGAATATGGTGCTCAGGTTCCATCAGACAATACGGCAATCTTGAGGGTTGGTTGCCCACATGATGTAATTTCTAGTGGCAACCTCATCCTCTCTCCAGTGCTTCTTTTGGCTTTTCAGAGGTTCAATGGTGCAAGTTGACTCTCCTTTCCTTTCCTCCTATCAAGGCCAATGTGTTAAAGATACTCTTTAAAACTGCCCCAGTGAATGGATTCACCATATGATCTAGCCATACCACTTTTCAAAGGGGCCAAAATATGAATATTATAGTAATACATGCATATATATGTTTATATCAGCACAATTCACAATAGCCAAGTTATGAAACCAACCTAGGTGTCCATCAACAGATGAATGGATTACAAAATTATGGTATATCCACACAATGGAATTCTACTCATCAATAAAGAAGAACAAAATTATGTCATTTCAGGAAAATGGATGGGCCTGGAGAACATTATGTTAAGTGAGATTAGCCAGTCACAGAAAGTGAAGGGTCATATGTTTTCTCTCATATGCAGAAGCTAGAAGTAATCTGGATAACAGAGAGACGTTAGATAATGGAGGAGAAACCCCTATGGAATGAGGAAAGTGGTCTAGGGGAAGATGGAGGGGGAAGAGGGAGAATTAATGAAGGAATCATTTCCATTGACATTATGTACATATGTGAGAATACCAACGCCATTCTCAATATCCTGTATGGAGAAAGGGAAGGAGTATGGAGGGGGCCGAGGCAAGCTCACCAAGTGCTGCATGCTACATTAGGATGTGAGACTATAATGCACCAATAAAACTATAAAAAAGGAATAAAACTGTCCCAGAAGACCATTGGGCTGAGGAGTAACGATCTCAAAGCAACAGGACTGAGGATCAACCATCTCAAAGCCACAGGACTAAAATCTAAATTCTAGATTAGCTTCCTAGGATGAGCAAAACTAAATGATGTCTCAGGAAGAAAATATTCTTTAAAATTTTCAAGTTGATAAGAAATGAAACAATATATATGACAGCAAAAGATAAAAATCTCATTTTTCTTTAAGAAAACAGAGCACTTAACAGAGATAGTGGAGAATGGAAAGTAACCTCATGATTTTATTTTATGAAATTAAAAAAGGTAAGAGTGTTATTTTAAAAAGGGTTACTAAAAATTGATTTGTGAAGATTTATCAATGGACCCTACCAGACCATTGACCTTTTCCTGCTTTGGTATACTGGACAGGTAGATAACCACCCTCCATAAGTTCTCATGGGTGCAGAAGGGGCTACAGCAAGAGAAACCTGCAGGCTAGGACAATCCAACCATGTGATCTGTAACTCCAATTCTTTCTTGCCAATTTAAGAATATGTAATTGAATGGAAGTAATTGAAAATGCCTAGTCCAGAATCTACTCCTTTATAAATAAAAATGGGCAGATTTCAACATTTTAACAAATTACTTGTGAAATAACCCATAGTTGATCATGATACAGGAGTGTGTTGTGACATTAAAATAAAAAAATTACATTATTTTCACAAAATAAAGGAAAATAATAAGTCAATAATTATATTTATTTTTGCCCTTCTCATAGAAAGTAAATATCTCATAAAATATAAGAAACCAGATGTATGTATGAGTGCATATATAGAGATGCACATACATTTAATGACAAACAAAAATATCTTGTGATGTACACTATCATATATTATCATGTATGGCAGCATACATGATAATATCATGCATTACATGATGATATCATGTGTAATATCATACATTATCTGTGTATAGAACACATAGCTATCTAAAAGTAGTGATGTACCCATTTCCAAATGGCATACTTGTTTCCATCATTGACCCTACAGAAGTAACTACATGTGGACTGTGAGTGGGGTGGGATGAGGAGGCAGGGCAGATGCACTCTGGAATGTGAACAAAATAATTTGAATATAGGCAGCTTAAAAATGCTCTATAGTATGTTCTATTAACTCCCATCAGTTGATAATCAAAGATGACAGATATTAAACTAGTTGAACAATACAAATGATTGACATCCATCAGGATATAATAAGGTATGACCTCCCTCTAAGTACATGCAGGCATCTGAAGCACACCTATTGCACAATCTCTCCTATTTTCTGGTATAAGCAAGTTGTAATATTGCTTTGAGAATGCAGCCAAGGAGCAAGAAACAAGCACATTCAAGAGACATGCTTAGGGTTAGGACTGCTGAATACATTGTGTATATTAAGTTGGAGCCAAATACCATCAGTCAAAATAATCTGCAATGAAATCTGGATGCCTTCAGACTTGACTGGTAGGATATAGAACAGAGATAATGTAATTTTATGTTCATTGAAGTAATAAGAAAGGTTTGACACTGAGGGATTGCTTCTGCCATTTGTTCCAGGAAAATAATTTACTAGAAATAAAAACTTCCTACTTACTAAGACAACTGAGTTTATACAATTGCCTCTGTAGTTTTGGTCAAATGTACATAAAACCTCACAAATGGATGGTTAGGTTGTGCTTAACAGCTTATGACCTCAAAAGCTCCACAGGAGTTACACAAATCTGCTTTGTCTCCAAGATAAAGATTTTATATTTACTTTCTGGTGTTTAGCTTAAAAGTCTAAAATTAGATGTACGCATTCCTTACTTATGAGGACCCTCCAGAGAATTCTGTATAATTGTCATTCTATTTCAAGACAATGTGAAGTATCTATCACAATGTAAGCATTAGACTATTTTTAATAGAATAGGTCCCTATAAGCTGTTTTCAATGGATATCATTAGGAAATAGAAATGGAATTTTGGAACTGTCAATATTGTAATGGGGTGATGTTTTTATACAAAACATAGTGAAGCATATTCCTTAAGCAGTTTTGCTACCACAGCTAATCATTTGTACTGATACACTTATCATCTGCTATGGTTTGAATGTGTCCCTTTCAAAATTCAGGTGTTGAAATTAAATGGTTAATGTGATAGTATTAAAGGGTGGGGCTTTTAAAAGATGATTAGGGCCTGAAGGCTTCTTGCCTCTTGAATAGGATTAAAGTTCTTACAAAAGAGGTCTTCCACTCCACCATGAACCATAGATCTTTTGGCCTTCCACTCCACCATGTGAGGACACAGCATTCTGCTCTTCCCCTCCAAAATCCCACCACATCCTACCCCACTTCCCCCTCATCCCTCCCCACACATTAGTGGAGGAATACCTTCACATATTATTACTATTTAAATAGGTATGATTTGAACGGTTTCCTTCATTAATTCACTTATTTTCTTCCCCACCTCTCTCTCCCAAGCCCCTTCCACTATTCTACTGGTGCCTCTCTTCATTTATCTCAAGTCCATTTTGTTTTCTATTTTCTCTCTAATTTCCACATATGAGACAAAACACATGAACCTTGATGTTCTGAGACTGGTTGATCTCACTTAGCACAATATTCTCTGGTTCCTTCCATTTTTCTACAAATGACATAATTTTGTTCTTTATGGCTGAGTAGAATTCCACTGTGTGTATATACCACAGCTTCTTCAATCACTCACCTGTTAACAGACACCCAGGTTGGTTCCATAATTTGGCTATTGTGAATTGTAAAGATGGATATG
>PVJS01032122.1:0-22972 GCA_004027185.1 Glis glis | reverse complement strand
CTGCTTTCAGTCAGGTGCTGGTAAATAGCTGGTTTAAGAGACAGGAATAGCTGGGCACAGTGGCTCATGCCTGTAATCCCAATACTTGGGAGACTGAGACAGGAGAATCTCAGGTTCAAGGCTAGCCTCAGTAACTTAGCAAGACTCTCAGCAACTTAACGAGTCCCTGTTTCAAAATAAAAAATAAAATAGGGCTGAGGGTGTAGCTCAGAGATAGAATGCCCCTGGGTTCCATCCCCAGTGCCAAAACAGTAACACAAAGAAAGAAAGAAAAAGAGAGAGAGAGAGGAAGAAGGAAGGAAGGAAGGAAGGAAGGAAGGAAGGAAGGAGAGAGAGAGAGAGAGAGAGAGAAAGAGAGAGAGAGAGAGAGAGAGAGAGAGAGAAAGAAAGAAAGAAAGAAAGAAAGAAAGAAAGAAAAAAGGAAAGAAAGGAATAGAGTTGGAAGAGCCCTTTGCAATATTCTGTGATTCTTCACGGAAGGGCTGCCCTCTGCATGGTGTTGGGCAGAGCCCTTGCTTCCCCAGGAGCACCTTTCAATTCCTGTGCTACTTTGACCTAAGTGGAAGTTTATCAGACCTGCTCAACTCTTTTCTGGGAGCAAAAGAAGAAACCTAAAGCCACCTTATCAGAAACTGTAAAATCCTTCTCCAATTCTCTATATGTGGTGACAAACTTTCCACTGCTGTGACAAAAATACCTGGGAAAATCAACTTGTAAGGAAGAAAATTTTATTTGGGCTCATGGTTTCGGTCTATCATCACTTGGCCCTGTTGCTTTGAGCCTGTGGTGACACAGTACATCATGGCAGGATGTAGTTTTGGAATCCTATTTGTCTCATGGAAGCCAAGAAGCAAAGAGAGAAATAAAAAGGGGCCAATATCCCCTCTGAGGGCATGCTCCCAGTAACCCTGCTTCTTCCCACTATAACACACATCCTGAAGGTTCTACCACCTCCCAATAGTGTCACAGGCTGGTGACCAAGCCTTAACACATAGGCCTTTGGGGGACATTTAAGATCCAAACCAGAGCACGTGGTATACTGAGGCCCCAAGGGACACTGCCTATAGCAGAGCTTGACCCTCATGGTCTTCTGCCTGGATGTTTGTGATCTACCCACTTATATTTGAAGTTTAAACAATGAAAAGGGGTACGGAGAGGGGCATTATTGCCGTGGAAAATGGTTTGGGTTCTTGGTACTAGTGACCTCGTCTTCTGTCCTTTCTGGATGTAATAGAACACATATGACTCAATCAAAAGCTCATCGCTCAAGACCTCACAGCAGGGCACAGTTCTAAACCCCTGTGGTATTCAGTGAAGCTTTCTTCCAGGGAGGGGGGCATATTTCAGTCTGGTCTGGTTTACTAGGTGAGTGTTTTAGTTATTGTCCCTAAATATATAGCCACTGTTTACTGAGGCTCAAAGGATATTTAATCTGACACACAAAGCATTAGAGATCGCTAGTAGATACTCAACTAATAGGAGTGAAAGGGTTAACTGGAAATGACCAAATGACTTCTCATCTCATAAAGTTGTGACCTTTTTGAAATCATTGGTGTCAGGAAGCTAAGGGCAGATAAGACCATGGTGCATGAATAACCAGAGGTGATTTGATATCATTAAGTCAAACTCATAAAAATTAGTTTCAGCAAAAACATTATGGAAGTCCACACCCCGTGATGGATAGTAACATTGTCCAGGTGAATTGTTTACCCTTCAACATGTGCCTGGAGGGCCAGGCGTGGTGGTGCATACCTGTAATCCCAGTACTTGGGAGGCTAAGATAGGAGGATCACAGGTTCAAGGCCAGCCTTAGCAGTTTAGCAAGATTCTGTTTCAAAATAAAAAAGGCTGGGGTGTAGCTGGGAGGTAGAATTCCCCTGTGTTCAATCCCTAGTACAAAAAACCCCCCAAAATCCCCAAAACCAAAAAATGGGAGTCTAGAGGTTGTGGGGAATCGTCAGGGGCAGGGGGAGGAAGGAGTCTGAGCATCAGCTTGACCATGGCACTGGTGTCTGTCCTTGGGTCTTACAGTTGAAGATTCCCTTCTGCATCTCCGCCTCAGATAGTCAGAAGCTTCTAGAACTGGGTATTGTACTGAGGAGTCTCAGTCTACAGCATGTCTCTTCCAGTGCCCCAGTGCCAGGAGCATCACTTGGAGTTCTGTAATTCCCCAGGATCAAAGAGTTCACGAGAATGCCCGGTCTTGAAATGAGGGATATGAGCGGTTACACAGCAGTAAGTGTTTATTCAGACTCTAGAGCATACCCCATGAAGGCTAAGGACAGCAGGGCACTGCTGGGAATCAGCACGTGGAAGGCCAACACTGTGGCAGGCTGGGGAGTGTGAAGTACCGTCTGACCCTGCACTTGGCTCCCCAGCGCTAAGTGTCATTTCTTACCTGTCCTTGTTGTCACTTTCCTCCAGCCAGGAAAACTTGGATAGTACAGAAATTCAGGAACTATTTATTCAGTTATTCCTTACTCCACGCCGTACACTGTGCTAAGTACTGGGGATATGGCAAAGGACCGAAGAGCCAAAGCAATGGTTTTCAGGAACTTACAAGGAAGCGGATAAACTGAAAAGCAGTCCACTTTCACTGTAGTGGGTGCTGGGGTTTGGTTGTGCTTTGTCCCCTGAGCCTTCATGTGCTGGAGGCTTGGTTCCCAGTGTGGCATTGTTGAAGGGGTGGGACCATTAAGAAGTGGGGTCTTGTGTGAGGTAATTAGGTCACTGACCTTGGAAGGGATTATGCAGGTCTTATGGATTAAGCTCTCTCAAGAGCAGATTGTTGTAAGAAGAACAAGACCAGCCCCTCCTTGGGCTGTGGGCTCCTGTCTCACCACGTGATCTCCTCTTGTACCATGATGCATAGATAGCCAAGAAGGTCCTGTGAGCTAAGCAAACCTCTTTTCTTAATACATTACTCAACCTCAAGTATTTGGTTATAATAACAGAAAGTAGACTAAGACTATAGGTTTTTAGGTAAGGGGCTTTCAGGTTGCTGTAGGAGTCCTGAACAGGGCCACCTGTACCAGTTCGGAAGTAAAAGCAGTCTTCTCAGAGGAAGTTGTAGTCCCATTGAGACCTTAAGTCTAGAAAGTATCAACGAGAACAAGAGTGGGGCCATGGTACTCATTTGGTCAGAGGGAGGTGAAGATTGAAGAGAGAAAAAAAGCGAGGCACCTTAAAGGGCCTGGTATAGTGTCAGTGCGGCTGGGTCACTGTGGTGTGGGGACAGATATAGACGAGGGATAGAAATGAGCCTAGAGCCCGGCATGGTGGCGCACGCTTGTAATCCCAGTACTTGGGAGGCTGAGACCGGAGGATCCGGGTTCGCGGCCAGCCTCAGCTACTTAGTGAGGCCCTCCGCAACTTTGTGAGACCTGGCTTCAAAATAAAGGATAAAAAAATAGGGCCGGGGGTGTAGCCCGGAGGTTCAATCCCCGGTACGGAGCAAAAAAAAAAAAAAAAAAAAAAAAAAAAGAAATGAGCCTAGAGAAGTAATCAGGGGCTGCATTGAGCAGGCCCTTGAAGACCACTTGAAGGGGGCTCGGCTTTACCTGGAGAGCTTTGGGGAGCCTGTTGAAGAGTGGAGATTTGAATTTGCTTACTTGTGCAGGGCAGGAATGTCCGGAGGAGGACTGGAGGTGGGGTGACCACGAAGGGGAGGAGGGTCACCGTGTCACTCAGGCAAGCATGAGCCAGGCCTGGGTTGGCACAGTAATTTCAGAGATGGATAGAAAATAGTCTGAAAAGCTATTGAGAAAGTTAAAGCTGGTCTTGGTGACTGTTTGTTCTCAAATATAGAAAGTCATTTGAGCTCCGAGCCCAGCAGAAGGACTTCTTCACCATCTTTATCCTGGCTGGACCTGCAAATCCCCCTGCCAGCAGCTTCATGGCTTCTCCTTGGGATGTCTGAGAGGCCATTGTCTCTGAGACACTTTTCCTTTCTCTTCTGGTATCTGCATAGGAAGATGAAAGCTCCCAAGGGTGGTGCAGGGGAAGGGGTCTTGGGTGCTGGCTGTTAAGGTCTGATGCTGCTCACCAGAATCTGGTGGCCAGGCTTCATCCAGGGGGCCCTCCTGGGTTTCTCCCTCCAGAGGGTAAAGCTGCTTTGGAAAATGGGAGTTGAACTGGAGGGACAGAGGAGGAGGTCCCTGCCGCCCCAGGTCCTGGCCCGGGGTGGTGATGGTGAGGAGTAGCTCAATGCCAGGAATCTTTCCCAAGAACTTAATTGGCATGTCTAAAATATGCCCACCTGACCAAAGGTCAAACATCCAGGCTGTAACTGCTCCCTTCGCGGTCCGAAGCCAGGTGCTCAGCCTGGCCCCTGAGGAGAGGGCTCCCCAAGGGGTGTGGGTTGCCCAGAGAGCCAACCCCTTTCTCTGGTTCTCAGGCATCAGCCTAGCTGTTGGTAATTGGCAAATAAGTATGCAAACACCCATCTGCTCTCATCCCCCCATTTTCTTCCTTAATCGCTGTTAAACAATTAGGAAGTGGTTCATTTATGTCTAGACATGGAAGAGAAATGTAGAGTTAAGAACTACTGTGGAGGAAAATGTTTCTTTTCTGTTCTGAACGGGCTCACGCGAGGGAAGGGCGGGGAGCACTTGTTGTACAAGGTTGGCATTTCTTGTAGCATATTGTTGCTGCAGACTATATTATTTTTTCAAAGGCATCTTAATAGTCTCCAACAATCTCTACCAAGAAAAGGTCATGTTTGAAGTTCTTGGCAAGTACAGTCTCTGTTGGGTGGTGTTTCCAAGAACAGGCTATGCTGAGGGTTACAGCCAATGGAGGGTGTGGATTCGTGAAACTTCCCCAGATAGCTTCAAGCTCACACTGTCTTCTCAGTCTCCCAGACTTCTGATCCTATGAGCATGTCAGGCATGAGAGATTTTCCCATGTGGCTCCTCTGCTCTTTGAGCAGAGTTGAGGCTGTCAGTAGTTGGGTGGTACTTCTGGTCAACCTGCCCCCTCTAGACCTGTGGGTAAAGGATGATCTTCACTTGCAAATGGCTCATGCATGAGGGCCTTGCTTATAGCTTCGGACTGAGCAGAAGGTAGAATGACTGGAAGCCGAGAAGAGAAGGCTTGCATTTGCACAGGCTGGAGAATCATAGCATTAGCAAAGGCACCACCAAGGGCAAGGCCTGCAGCAACAAATGCTCCCCGTGGGCAGCGCTGGCAGGAGGAGGGCAAGAAGTTGCAGTTCCTGGCTCCATGTGCAGGTGTGCTCCGGTAGCAGTGGGAGAAAAGCATCATGTGCAGGTAGACCCCGGTGGATACCAACACTGAGAAGGGGTGCGGGTAGTGGTTTCATTATTCTTATTTTCTCTTGCCTAGAAAAGGCCAACAGTAGAGGTTTTGTGACTTTAGAAATATACGCAGTGGCATCAAGCCAAAAATCTAAGCAATCTTGCTTTATATATTAAACAGTTTGAGGTTTTGGGACAAATCCCCCATGGCAGATGTCCCAATTTTGCCATTTTCCCTCAGGCCTTATTCATTTACAACTTCCTCTTCTTACTCTGGGGAGCCAAATATCATTTGATAATGAGAGCTCGTTTACCTAGTATGGAAACCCTCAACTGTTAGTTTGAATAGAATTCTTGCCCTGATTTTATTGTAATCACCCCTTTTTCTCCTTCACGGGAATTTGGAAGGAGCAAGTGTGAATAATATTTAAAATATTAACTGCATTATTTAGGACATAGGATCTGGCTGCTATGACAAAAACCCAAATGAAACAGAGGTTTAAATGGGATCCCCTTTTGTTTCTCTCTCATGTAAACATTCCACACACAAGTAGCCCACGGCTGATTCGCTGCCTGCAGATTGTTGATGACCAGGATCCATTTAGCTTGTTATTCTTTCTCAGTAATTGGAATTGTAGAGCTTCTGTCTCTGTGCCAAGGATGGCTGCTGCACCCAGCCAGCAGGAAGCAGAAAAGAAAAGGGGGCAAACCCAGAAATCGCCAGCATGATTTCTCATGTTCCATTGGTCCGAAGTTAATCACAGGCCATACCATGCTGCAAAGGAGGCTGGGAAATGTAGTTTTCATTCTGGGCAGCTATGTGCCCATCCAAAATTTAAAAATTAAAGGAGGCTGGGAAATGTAGTTTTCATTCTAGGCAGCTATGTTCCCATCCAAAATTTAAAAGTTATGTTATTAAAGGAAGGGCAGAGTAGACATTGGGATTATATAGCAGTCACTACTACAGTAATATTTAAATAAAAATAATAAAAAACAGTGGCAACAAAACCGCAGTATTTAATTATTGAGCCTGTGTTAAACGCTCTGTGCCAAGTGCCATAGTATTATTTCCTGCATTACTTCATATAATTTTCACAACAAACTTTTGAAGTATGTGCTATTATTAGTCCCATCGTAAAGATGAAAAGACTGAAGCCATAAAATTTTCCAAGATCAACACAGTAAGTAGCAGAATAGATATTTGAACCCCAGTCTGACTCCAGAGTCGGAGTTTTTCCTCCCACAAGTAAAAAGCCACCTGAAAAGTAATGTGAGATGCCAGTTGTGTCATGATTTTTAAGGGACAGAAACACATAACTTGGTGGAAGTCAAAAAAGAAATGTTTTTAATAAAAAGTTGCACAGTACACTTGAGTTGCCCGACCTCCGAGAAAGAAGAGAAGCTTCACTGTTGATAGCACTGCCTTTCCTCTGCCTCTTCTTGTTTTGTCTCTGCTTCGCTTCATTCTACAAGGAGGCTTTTCCCCCACTGCAGAGAATATGGATTTTGAAAACCTCAGATTCCTTTGTTCCCAAACTAGAAACTCCCAAGAAATTTACCAGTGTGTAGTTCAGTCCCATAGAAGGATTCTAATTGGCGTGTTTGAATGTATCTTGTGTCCCTCTCATAATCAAATACTAGTTCTGGGCTGATGGGGCTTTATGATTCGCCTACTCTGGTTACGTGAGCCCCCTTACCTCACCCCCCCTTTTTTTTTTTGCGGTACCAGGGATTGAACCCAGGGGCGTTCTACCTCCACGCTACACCCCCGGCCCTATTTTTTATACTTTACTTTGAAACTGGGTCTCACGAAGTTGTGGAAGGCCTCACTAAGTAGAGAGAGAGAAAGAGAGAAAGAGAGGGAGAGAGAGAGCGAGAGAGAGGGAGAGAGCTGAGGCTGGTCGCAAACCCGGATCCTCCGGTCTCCGCCTCCCAAAGTACTGGGATTACAAGCATGCGCCACCACACCCGGCTACCTTACCCTTTACTATGAACAAGAGTAAGATTTTTTAGCAAAAGAAGATGGAGAAGCGTGTATACTGGACTAAGATTTAAAACATAGTGAATTACACAGTTACTTTTTTCAATACCAAATACGTTAGCCTCACTGAAGTCTTCATCTAAATAATACTAGTTCGAGCCAGTCTTAAGACATATGTGTATCTAGAAAATAACATGCAGAGAGTGGCACTTAAGACAAGTTTTTATACCAGCATGTTGTCTACTTAAAGAGAACGTTTAGCTGGGCATGGTGGTACACATCTTTAATCCCAATACTTAGGAAGCTGAGGCAGGAGGATTGCAGGTTTGAGGCCAGCCTCAACAACCTAGCAAGACCCTCAGCAACTTAGTGAGACCCTGTTGCAAAATAAAAATTTTAAAAAAGGACTGGGGGAATGGCTCGGAGGTAGAATGTTCCTGGATTCAATCCCCAGTACTGGGGTGGGGTGGGGAGAGAGATAGAAAGTTCATTTAAAATAAAGTGGATTCAGTGTCATTTAAACTCAGAATTCTCTGAAATCATTTGGCCTAATGCTTTAATACTTTCTTCTGATCATGGGGCACATTTATCCTCAATTTTCTTCAGTCTATTTCTTCTTAGAACATACCAAGATAACATACTCTTTTGGCTCCGGAGGATAAACTTTCAGGCAAAATGGTTACTGTGACATTTTCAGAAAGCACTGATGTTCAGACACCGTCCATGGTGGAAATGCTTCTATAGGATTTACACAGACTACTTCAGCATTCAGATTATTCATGAAGCTGGAACCAAAGGAAGCAGTTCAACTAATGATTTACCACTTATTTCTATGTTCTTTTTCTTTCTTTTTTTTTTTTTTGCGGTACCGGGGATTGAACCCAGGGGCATTCTACCTCCGCGCTACACCCCCGGCCCTATTTTTTGTATACTTTATTTTGAAACCGGGTCTCACGAAGTTGCGGAGGGCCTCACTAGGTAGAGAGAGAGAGAGAGAGAAAGAGACAGAGAGAGAGACAGAGAGCTGAGGCTGGCCACGAACCCGGATCCTCCGGTCTCTGCCTCCCAAAGTACTGGGATTACAAGCGTGTGCCACCACGCCCAGCCCTATTTCTGTGTTCTATGCGTAAACATGCATTTGACCAAGATTTGGAGAATAGATTTTCAGTTCTTCTCCTCAAATGCCCTGAGTAGAATGCCATGTAATTAGTGAGTGCTTTTGTTAAAAAACACATCAGGAAGAACAACCTTCTTGTTGTCAGTCTGTTGAACGCACAGTTAAGCCATTTGATAAAGCAATTACCTGAACACGATGATGCTTGGCCTCCCCTCCTCAGGAGATGAAATTAAGAATTAGGTCAAATTGCAAAGCACATGAGAACTCTACCCACCAATCTTTTGAAAGGCAGAGAGGTCCCTGGCCAGAATTAAAATGTACACTGCTATAAATCTAATTAAATCATTATAAGCAACTTTAATTAAATTCATGATCGTCTTTTGCTTTTCTTTAAAAGGAATAAGCAAAATATTCCATGTTGACACACTGCTCAAACGAGCAGTCAGACTTCTTTCAACATTTTTCAAGAGAACATTTCAGAACCAGATATGGGTAGTGCTCAGAGATGCTGACCTCATTTTCCAAGCCCTGGGCTATGACCTGCATGCTATGTGAGGGAATTAAGGAATTCCTTATTCTTTAATTAGAATTGGGTTAAAACTTATCATGAATTGTTGCCATAATTGAATATTGGAGTTAATGATTTAATGAGGCTCTCATTTTTACAAAAGCAAGCTTTTTCCCTCTTCCTGAAACAAATGAAACATTTTGGAATCTTCATATACCATGCATAAAACAGAATGCTTCCTGCAGGCAAGGGTGACCGGAGCTGCTGGGCCCTATCCAGTGAGGTGCTGAGAACAACCCTTCCTTCCAGTAGCGGCAGCTTTTCCCAAGCTCTTCTCCAAAGGCGCTGAGGACTGCTTTGGAATCCAGGCCTTCCCAAAGACAAGCTGTGCACTGGTGGCCAGATGAGAAACCAAGTGCTATAGGAACTTGGGACCCTGACCAGTTTGACCAGATGGAGCTCATTAGAAAAAGTCTTTGCTTTCTCTCTCCAGTGGAGAAGAGTGAAAAATATTATGTATCAGTGAAGATAGGATGCCCCAAAGTTGGCTCTGAGCAAGACATCCTGCATCTCTCATGTTGTCTTCTCCCCTTTCCTACTAGAAGCTGTCTAGACCAGCTACCTGGTCTCTCTTTAAAGCAAACCAATGCACAACCCAATTCCCCGGCACCAAACAAAGGCAGGTAGAGGAAGCATCACTTATTTTCCTTGTTCTGTGGATCGAATAGAGGGCTTTGCATTTGCTAAGCCTATGCAAATCACCGAGCTGCACTCCCACCTCCTTTTCCTTTGCGTTTTAGTATACTACCATGGGACTGAATGGATTGATCTTCCCTTGCATACACATTAAAGGTACTGGGTTTATTCCTGGGAACTCAGCTCTTGGCTAGATGATTGGCCACTGCTCTGGGGGATGGATAGGTAGGGAAGTAATCTAACCAAGAGGCTTTGGGGTAACCGTTGCATGCAGACTGTAGACAATTCCTGAAGTCCTAACAAGGTGGGAAGTTGTAGTTAACCTTTAGTACATTCACCCTGACTTCAAGGGTGGTTTTGATTTTTTAAAAACCTGATGGCAAAGCAGTACAACAGGAACATGTGTCTGTCTCATCCTGGACTCTGGATAGAAAGGGTCCCCTGTGAAGCTGTCACAAATTACTCATCGAGTGTTGGAAAAGATGTGGAGGAACTGGAATTCTCATATGCTGCCGCTGGGAATGTAGGGGGAAAAATTCTGAAGTTTCTTTAAAAACTACTGTGTGATCCAACCATTTCACTTCTAGGTATTTATTTACCCAGTAGAAATGAAAATACATGTCCCAAGAAACACCTGTGCCTAGGGTTCACAGCAATACTATTTGTAATAGCCCAAAACTATAAATAACCCAAATGCCCATCAACCAACGAATGATTAAACAAATATGCTATATCCTTATCTCTTTGTTCATTTTCTGTTGCTTTAACAGAATGCCTAAGACTGGACAATTTATAATGGAAAGCTATTGACTTGGGCTCCATTTTCTGGAGGCTTATTCTCTTCATAACAGGGCAGAGGTCCGAGGGGCGGGGGCAAGTAGGAACAAGAGAGCAAAGAAGGCCAAGCCCATGTGGTAGTGAGCCCAATCTCACAAGGAGGGCCCACCCCATTAAAGAGGGCAGAGCCCCATGACCCAAGCACCTCCTGCTAGGCCTCACCTTCACATTGAGGAATTAGGACTCTAACAGGTGAGCTTTTGGGGGACACACTCAAATCATAGCACCATACAGTCAAATACTCCCCGGAAATAAAAAGGCATGAGCTACTGATGCATGTAACAGTGTAATGAATATTAAAATAAATATTCTCAGTGAAAGCCAGATCAAAAATAGGACTTATTGTTTGATCACATTGATATAAAACTTGAGAAAATGTAAACTAATCTGTACTGACAGAAACCAGATCAGTGGCTTGCTATTGTGGGGAGAGAGGGAGGGAGGGCTGGGGGGGGGATTTCGAAGAGGGATGAAGAAACTTTATAGGATGGTGAAGTTATGCACATGTGTATCAAAGATCCTTGAATTGTATACTTTGAATATGTATTATTTATTACATATTGATTATATCCAAAATAAATTTAGAAAAATATATGTCAGACCCATAGAATATGTCTAATGATTAGCACATTTTATAGTTAACCACATTTTTCCATGTTTGCCTTTATTTATTTATTTATTTATTTATTTATTTATTTCTGCTACTGAGCTATAGCCCTACCTCTTTTTGTTTTTATTTTGAGACAGTATCTTGCTAGGTTGCCCTGGCTGGCCTCAAACTTGCCATCTTCCTGCTTCCGCCTCCCAAGTAGCTGTGACTATTGGTGTGTGTCCCTGTGCCCCGCACATGTTTGTCATTTTTGCTGCTGGTGTTCTCCTTCATTTAGAAAGATCCTTTGTTCTTTCATCTAGGCTGCGTAATGGTGGAAAACAGAGCTGACACTTTTTTCCCTTCCTTCCTTCCTTCCTTCCTTCCTTCCTTCCTTCCTTCCTTTTTTTGTGATACTGGGCATTGAACCCAGGGATGTTCTACTACTGAGTGGCACCCCCAGCACTATTTTATTTTTATATATTTGAAACAAGGCCTCACTAAACTACTATATAGTGGCCTTGAACCTGTGGTCTTCCTGTCTCAGCCTCCCAAGTACTGGTATTATAGGTGTACAACAACATGCCTGGCTGAGTTGACACTTTTCAGATATTTTTCCAGTGAAAAACTGAAAGATAAAAAAGATGTGGATTTACCCTGGACACCTTCACTCTAGATTTTTATTTCCTGGAGTATTCCCGGCACTTGAAGTGTGTCCTGTGTTTTTACATCCCCCCAGGTACGAAGCCAATTTTTCATTTGCTGATGTTGCTCTTCTGCCCTATCTTTGAGAAGAAGAGGTCTTAGGGACTGAAGATCAGCCACAAGAGCTGACCAGGAGGGGCTGGGGTTGCAGAGCAGGTCTCCTGAGGTGGTCCATGGGGACTGGGGATCTAGTGGATCCCCAGAGTGCCTGCTTGGGTGGGAGGGACAGTGAAGGTTCATTGAATGTTAAGAAGAAACTGTCAAAAGTGTCTATCTGTGAGACAAGAATCAGTGGTTATTGGGAGGAGCAGTGAGTGAAGGGGGAGCAAAATGTTCAACATGGCTTCTGTGACTGATGTGGCAGCCATCAGCCTGTAGGTGACAGGGGAGCAAGGGAGATGGGCCACTGAAGGCCGTATGGTTGGAAGGGGATGCCTTGTTTCCTGCTCCTTTCCCTGACTCCATACTCTGACTTCCACATCCTCAGAGTGTAGACGAGGACACCAACTTTTCTGGGGCCTGCTTTGGGACCCTCTTCTAAAGTGACTCCTCCAGAGTCACCAGACACACTCACTATATGCTAGGCCCATGCTGAGCACTGTTCCTGTCCCCATGTTGCTCCCTGGTTCTGGGGAAGGCAGGCAGGGAAACAAGTGATTTTGTAGGTGAGCCAGGTGAGGTTGTAGAGGTGTGGGCAAGGCAAGGAAGTGTGTGGGCAGCAGAGCAAGGCTGGCATATCGGTGTTGGGTTCAGAGTCTCTCTGGTGGAACTGGGTGCCGTAGACTCAAGTTCCAGCTTGGCTTGTTAGATATGTGACCTTGAACAAGTTACTTAACCTCTCTGTGCTCTAGCTTACTTGTCTACAAAATGAGGACAATGGTCATACCTACTGTCATAATGCAGACACAGGTTGGAAAAGAATTCCCAAGATAAAGAGTAGAGCTACAGACAGGTTTATTCAAGAAAGGAAAAAAATATATATATTCAGGGGATAATGCAGGCCATCTAGAGAGAAAAAAAGAGAGAGAGAGAGAGAGAGAGAGAGAGAGAGAGAGATCCTTTGGGAAAGTATGGCTCTTCTTTTATGGGAAATATAAATGGTGAGTGGGAATGAGGTGGAGTCTACCTAATGAGCTCGATTCTTTGATTGTGGGGCACAGAGCAGGTGACAATGGTCTGGTTCTTTTCAAAATCTTCAGGTTGACATTATCTAGTTGATGGATAGCACTTGGATTGTATCCATACCACTGGGCTTTGAACAATATCTTTCTCTAGACTTCTTTTGATCAGTCTAAAAATACATTCTCTAAGCTAACAGTATATAGGCATGAATTAACTGGACTTATAGTACTCTAAAATTTATTGGACCTTTTAAAAATTCAGGCTGGGAGGAAAACAGGTCTTCAGAGTGAAGGTGAGGGTGATCATGGAGGTTTTAGATTTTAAGTTACAGTCTCTATTTCCTTCCCTGTTTGTCTCCTTTCTACTTATTTTTTTATTTCTTCTATCCTACCTCACCTCCCCCTGCTTAATACATGGCACATAGTTCCCTGTTTTCCATGTCTAGGCAGGACACCACACCTACTGCAAAGAGTTTGTGTGTGTGTGTGTGTGAGAAGTGAATTAGTTAATCTATATTAAGTTCTTAGAATAGTATCTGTCATGTAGATAATCCATTTACATATACTAATTGTTCCCTTTTTAGTCCTCCCTGTGGCCCCAGTTTCTCAGCTTTTACTTTATATCATGCTTTCTATTTTATTCATGAAGTCTTTTCTGCCTCCCACTCCCATTTTCTGAATGATGGAGGTGGTAGTGGTGAGATTGATAGTAGTGACCTCTGACTGAGGGTGTACTTTGAAGAAGGCTCTGGCTATGAAGAGGATTTCCTTATTCATTATTGATCCCATGGCAGCCACCAACATGGTAGACATTCAAGCCTTTGGTGTGAAATGGCACTGGCGGTCTTCTTCTTCGCCTCCTCCTTCTCCTCCTTCTCCGTCTCCGTTGTCGTCGTCGTCGTCTTCTTCTTCTTCTTCTTCTTCTTCTTCTTCTTCTTCTTCTTCGGAATTGAACCCAGGGGTGTTCTATCTACCTCTGAGCTACATCCCCAGCCCTTTTAAATTTTTATTTTGAAATAGGGTCTCCCTACGTTGCTGAGGCTGGTCTCAAACTTATGATCTTCTTGTCTCAGCCTCCCAAGTACTAGGATGACAAACATGTGCCCTGCTTCATTGGCATTCATTGGGCTGACATGTAGTGAGCACTAGACCTTGGCAAGTTCAGGTGCGGCTGAGTCCTCTTAGTGAAAGCAAGGTGGGCCTGAGCTTAAAATGATCTTGCGCCAGGTTGTGATGTATAGTGGGGAGTGCTCGCCATTGACATGGCAGTGCTCTCTGCATACTAACTTGTCTACTGGCTCAAAACAACATTGCCTCATCCCCACACAACCATTCATTCACTTGTCAGATCTTGCTGAGCCCTTCTAATGTGCTCAGCATGTGTACAGGATGCTGAGGTGTATGGATTGAGCTGGCTGCACTTTACAGAGCTCAGGAGTGGCTGGCCTTTATTGAGGTTTGCAAGCCAAGGTTGACGTACCTCTGAGGCAGAATCCGCTGGAAGACTAAGAGATGAGCAGCTTTGGTTGCTGGGCCAACCATTCCTATGCTGGAATCCACCCAAGTTGGCCAGATGTGTGAGGGGGCAAACAGCTGGCATTGGGCCTCTTCCCTCCAGCTGGCAGAGTTAAGCAAAGGCGGCGACTCAGAGGGCCAGAGACCAGGATCTGCTCCAGAGGCCAGCTTCACGGAACTTCTTTGAATGGGCATCATTTTCCAGTTCCTGCATGTTCGCCCTGCAAACCGAGTGGATGCGATCTACATGAGCATCAGTATCCATTCCGTATCCAGTATTTGTGTGCCATCTGCGCACTATGTATATACCACAGCATTACCTAACCCTCATACCCGTCCTGTGAGATGGGCTCTAGTATCAAGACCCTTCTTCAGATGGGAGGAGAGAGAGATAGACTGACTCACAACACTCCTGTGGTCACTTAGCCCTGAAGTGAGGAGCCAGGCTTTAAGATAGTGCTATTATCTCTGTTCAACATCAGAGAACAATCTCAATTCAAACTAATTTAGGAGGGATTGTATTCACGTAGAAATGGCAAGAACATGAGATTTTAAATCTTTTTTCATTCTCTTTTTAAAAATTTTTTCAAGAAATTTTGTGGCTGCCAACTGAGGGTCTATTAATCCTGCCTTGGCAAGTAAGTGCTAATAGTGGCACAGGCTCAGTCACAGATTTCTTAGATTCGGCTGTGCTGCTATGCCGTTGTGATGATTGCTCCCAAGTGTCACCAGTGGCCTGTGTTCCTGAGGGGCTGCAGTGCTTCTGCAGCAGTTGGGGCCACATCGTCCCCTCCCCTGGACTGGACCTTTTCTTTTATCAAACATGTGATTAGGCCACCCAAGCCCAGCCCAGGTGGCATCACAGAGTCCTGAGCAGGGAGTCCAGGTGTCGATGCAGGTGAGACAGAGGTCTCCAAGATTGTAACTGCCCCTGTTGGCCTAGCCTGTGAGTGGCACCATCTCCCAACTACCTAACTCTGATGTGGTTGTCATGGAAACCTATCTATTTTTGTTTTTGTTTCTCCTGATCTTGGGCAGTGGTCATGGTTTTATGACAGCTACCTGAAGAGAGGGGCACCCATGCATGAAAAATGAGTCTAGCATGCTATGAGTAATTTCAGCAGTTACTGTAGACAGATGGAGGCTGAGGCTGGTAGGACCACAGGCATCCTTCAGGGAGGCCCCTGTGCGCACCAACCATTACCTTATTACATAAACAGAGTGCCTCTGTCACCTGCTCTCAGCACTGTCAGTCTCCAGAAATCTAGTCTCCTCTGTAGCCCCACCCCATCAGTGAGAGAGGCTCCCTCCCTCCTGCCCACTCACCTCCTACCCAGATTCTTCTCTTCTGCTGGTATGGAACAGTACAGCCGTGGGAGGGAATAAAGGTTCCTGAGGTTACTTGGTTTTCACAGCTCACAGGTTTTCTTGATTGCATGTTTTGTAGATCTACATTTTTATCCCTGTAACTGTCATTTTTCTTGACCTGCCATTTCAGTCACTCAACACGATATTACTGTATTGCTTTGGAATTTCTGGAGCTTTTTTCTTTCATGAGGTTTCCATCAACCCAGGGATAATAATAGCTAGTGGTAAGAATGGAGACCCTCAGTCAGCTTCTCCATGCTTCTCGCCAGCAGGGCATGACTCTCAAGGAGCCGTAGGGTGAGCCCTATGCCCTGCACATTTTGCTCCTGTGCTTGGCTGCTCACCAGAAAACTCTGTCCTCACAACCCTGAAACACACAACTCTATCCTCACTCCTCCAGGAGAAGTCGCCAACACTCCACGCGTAGGATCTTAACAGCCATAAGTGACAGGCTAGAACCCAAACTTAGATTTACCTGAACCAAAATACTTTTGGTCTTTTTCAATACTTGCAGTATGTAAAGCATTATGCTTTCCTGGATTCATTGCAGGGAACAAGAATCACTCGCCATATGTGTGAGGTGGCTTTGAATGCCCCGGTAGGACCACCTTCTCAGATGTCTGGTTGGTATCTGTTTGTGTTCCATTGCTGTGACAAAATACCTGAGGTGAACAGCTTGAAAGGAGGAAAAGTTTATTTTGGCTCATGGCTTCAAAGGTTTCAGGCCACAGTTGCTTGGCCTCATCACTCTGGACTTGTGGTGAGGCCAAACATGGTAGGGAGTGTGTGGTGGAGCAAAGCTGGTGACATCCTGGAGGCTGGGAAGCAGAAAGAGAGAGAGGGAGGGGCCAGGTGCCAATATACTCTTCATGCCCCAGTAACCTGTCTCCTCCACTGAGGCTCCACTTTCTAAAGTTTCCACTACCTCCCAACAGCACCATCAGCAGGGGATGAAGCCTCAACAGATGAACTCTGGGGGACGTTTAAGATCTAAGTCATAACGGCATCTTATATTCAATGTGGCCAAATCAGAGCTCTGCTTCCTGTCAGCCCCAGAGCCTCCCCGATCTCCTAGTGACTCTGCACTCTACTCGGTGACTTAGGTCTAAAGCCTTTGGAGTCACCTTGGACCCCTCATTTTCTCTCATCCAGTCCACTAGCAAGCCTTGTCTTCTTTACCTCTAGACTATGTCCCAATTTTGAATGCTTACCACCACTGCTACTCTCACAACCTTGGTACAAACCACTGTCTTCTTGCACCGGGGCCATCACACGGCCTCCTTATTGATCTCTCTGTTTCTGTCAGTAGTTGCTTGCAGTCCATTCTTTACAGAGCAGCTGAGTGATAAATTGAAACAACCCAGTGTTTTCCTATCACTTGCAGGGTGATGTCCTTACCCTGTTTCCAAGGTTCTCCACGATTTGACCCCTTTCTTACTACGTCTTTCTCTTCATTGCCATCTTGACATGCTTTCTGCCAAGCCTGTCAACCCAGCAGGGTTTTTCCACATACCATTGTCTCTGCATAAACACTATTCCCCATGAATGTCCCCTGAATGTCTCATTATTCTGGTCTTAACTTAAAGGTCATCGGAGAGACCTCTCCGAGCACCCCACTGCAGAGCCAGCATCCCCTGGTTCCTTTCTAGCCCGTTGCTGTGCCTTCTTCCTAGCAATGTCTGTATACGATATCATCTTATTTCACTTGCTGCTCAAGACTGTGTGCTCCATAAAGAAAGGACTATATCTCTCTTATTCCTGGCTGAGTTTCTGTAATAGGGCCTAACACATGGTAGATACTCGATAAACATTTTTAACAAAAGATTAAATGATTGGAGCACTAGGTTCTTGAAATGTAGCTACTGGGTGCACTATTGGAATTCTTTGGGCTCAGAATCTCTCTGGCACTGAGGGCAGACCTTGCCTTTCTTCAGCCCCCAAGGAGGATGCTGGCCTCTTCTGATTGCTCTCCTGAGAGCCCAGGGAGATAAGGAAAGCACAAGACCACGATGCTAACGACAAATGCTGCTGGCTGCCCCTACACTGATGTATGCTGACACGCATGCCTGGCAGAGGCAGGGGAGCTCATGGGAGTGGCCCGCACTGCACTCTTCCATCTGTCCCTTCATCTATCTTTTCATCCTTTCAGCAGAAATGAACCGGGTGCTTGTCTCCCTCTCTCGGCACTGGAAGTATAAAAATGTATTCCACAGAGTCTCTGCCCTTACAGAACTCCCAGTTTAGATGGTGAGATGGGTAAGTCCGGCTGTTAAGAGGCATGCACGGAGCACCACGTGGACACAGTAGGAGAGTATGTGACCTCACCTGGGTAATCCAAGAGGGCCTCTTGAGGAAGTGATGACTCAACTGCTAAGAGAACAAGCCTGGGCAGAAACTCCCTTTAAAAAATTCCTGCTCATAACCTAGGGAGTAGTGGGGACACAAAAGGGTCTCCAATGACAACAGAGAACCCTCAGAGGTGCAAGGGAAGGGGTACAAGAGAAGGGGAAGGGCAAGAGAGAAGTGAATCTATGGAATTACGATCATAAACAATGTGTACATATGAGATTATACCAACATCATTCTCAGTGCTACATGTGGGGGGGACACCAAGAGCTGTGTGCATGTATGTTAACAACAAACTGATACTCATTGTGATGTGGGACTACAATGCACCAATAAAAACATATTAAAAACAAAACAAAACAAAACAAAACAAAATGCCTGCTCATGTTTTAGATCTCAGTCCCTAAATCACATCCTTGCAATGCCGTCTCTCATGCCTCTGATCAGGCCAAGGCCCCTTGTTACACATCTCAACAGCATCACATACCTTTGTTCTTGGCTCTTATCAAAGTTATATTTTAATATAATTTAATTTTGTATTTAAAAAACTAATTGTTGTCTCTCTCAGAAAACTATAAGCTACTTGGAGCTCGGATTAGTCAAGGTTCTCTGGAGTAGCAGAAGTCACAGGATACATACACATTATAAAAGGGAATTTATGTAATCGGCGTAGACTCAGAGGTGTGGTGTCGTCCCAAGTGGCCCTGGCAGAGCCCGAGGAACCAGCAGCCAGTCGAGCGGTCCAGGAGCTGGAGTCTCAGGATAGGAGCAACCAATAATGCAGTCCCAGTCCAAGATGGAGAAGCCAGGAAGCACCTCAGAGAATCATTGGTGAGAGTCCAGTTAGAAGAGCAAAAGAGCTGGAGTACAATATCTCCAGGCAAGGGCAGACACACCTTAGTCCAGGAAGAACCCAGCTTTTCTTTCCGCTGCTTCTTCCTTCTCTCACCCTTTATTCTATCCATATCCCCAGTCTATTGGATGGCGCTACCCACATTCATGGTGGGATTGCCCCCTCAGTCTGCTGTTCTACTTGCCAATCATCTCATCCACACACTTGAAGTCACGGAATCCTAGGTGTCTCTCAATCCAGTCAAGTTGACAATTCAGATTAACCGTCACAGAACTGGAACTATGTTGGCTTTTGGCTCATAACTTTATCCCCAGCATCTTGTATGGTGCCTTGCACAGAGAAGTGACTCAACAGACACTTACATATTGGGAGGCAGGTGATTGAGGCAAAAGGGGAGATGGGACTGGAGCCGTGAGCAAGGACCAGGTCAGGACAGTCTCTATGAGGCCTGTAGAGAGACTCAACAGGAAAATAATGGAAATGTGAGTTTATTGTGTTTATAGAAACTGACATGATTAGTACTTTGGGGGTTCTTTTTTGTCTTGGTGGCTGGAATGGTTTAATGAATACATATTATAAAATAGTTGTAAGGACACTGCGCTTCTATATGCAGAGATTTTCTAATCCTAGAGAGAGGGGCTACTACACTTTAATTTTCCATTCATTTCCCATGTACCTTGGTTCCAGGCTGTATGCCCAGCTCTCTGAATGACAGAGGCGAATAATTCAAGGTCCCTTCCTGGAAGCATTCTCTGTTTGGGGGGAAGTATCAATCTGTGATCCTCTAACAGACCAACCATGGAGAAACTTGACTGCTGAGGCAGAGGGAGGCCCAGAGAGCCTGTGAGCCAAGGGGAGTGATTCAATTAAATGTGCCTTCCAAAGAACCATTATTTTTATTTGTCCTTACCCGGAAACCAAGATATAAATGTAAAGGCTGCCAGTGGACACACGTCCCTCAGTGGAGATGAGCACGTATGTTCTCCATGTACGGCCCAAGGCATGTACCTGTCCAGCTTTTATGTTATTATGAAGTAATTGTGTCTCAGCTTCATCTCCAGTAAGGTTTTTATTATTTGTTTCATTTATGTCTCGAGCTTGTCTTCTCATCATTGCATGACACTGTTTGGCTGGAGCCTTACGTTCTATCCCCAGCACCTACTACAGGGCCTAGCCACTAGCAGGCATCCAGTTAAAGTTGGTGGAAGGATAGAATGGAGTCTTTGAGAAGACGGAAGAAATGACTACAGCTGTCATTTCTAAATGTAGAAACCGAGCAGTGTGCTCCATTTAGCCAACCTCCTGTGCCTTTCCTTTGGGTCCCTCAGCTCCACTTTGCCTCCTGGCGTTGAGCACAGAGGGTGGACACGGAGGAACCTGTGGTCCGATTTTCATTGGACCCATGCCACCTTTTTCCCTGGTCTTGGCTCAGCTCCATGGCTGGATTAGTATGTCAGGAGGTACAGGTGGGGAGGGGTTAGTCTGGAATTTGAAACTGAGCCAGAGAGTAAGAAAATGGGGGGGAGATGACTACAGGTGCCTGAGAGTCTCAGGAGAATCAAGTTGCAGCTTATCAAAGCCCCTGGCTTAAAAGCCCAGGGGAACAAAGAGATTTTCCTTTTAAAAAAAATCTGCCTATTCTGTTTGTGCCATGACCCCTTTCCCCTCCCAGCCTGGGGACTGTGGAACATTTAAGATGAATCCCTTCATAGCAACCGCACTTGGCTGGGTTCTGTTCTTTCATTAACCTCAGCTAGCAGAGGTGCGTGCTGTGTTCTGGTGGGGACTGTGGAGAGGGCCGGACATGGCTGCTGTCCTCAAGGCGTTGGCAGTCTTTGCCACCACTTACCCTGTGCTCGCTGGGCACCGAGTCCTGCTGCAGTAGAAGGTCAGGTGTTCCCTAAGCAGTCTAGATTTGTGTGTCAAATGTGATAGGTTCTGCACAGGGAAAAAGGCCTGGATGTGGCCAGAGGCAGAGCCTAGGGTGAAATTCTCTCCTACAGACCTAGAGAAGAAAGGCGCTTTGGGACTCAGAGATGTGTCTGCTGACTAATTACTTCTCTGTGAGAAGTTTAGAAATCACCCAGCAATTTTGTTGACAAAAGGATGAACTTGAGATTGCCATTTTCGTAGTAAATGATTTGTTTGTTTTTGAGGAAGGCTCAGCCCTTTTCATTGAAACAGAACCTTAAACCAGCAGCATGTCTTGCAGGGGATTTGTGTGTGTTGTTAGAGTATTGCTTCCATTTCTGTTGTTCCAAATAACAGACTATCTCCAAGTTTGTTCCAACCAAGTCAGAAAGCAGAAAGGCCAGGCATCGGACGTTAGATTCTGGTGCTTAAATTCTGGCTTTTATTCAGGAAGTGGTACCACCAGTGACCTCCGTCACATCCCTGGCTCACCTCCTGCACGTATTTCACACGGTGCCCTTCTTTTCTTTGTTTCAGGTCAAAAGGTGAAGCTGTACTTTGTAGCTGCAAAGCCCTTTAACCCAGGGCTTCACAAAATGTTTAGAAACTCGGACTTGTAAAAGCTTATTCTCAACTTCTGTACTTATTTTATTACTAAGAGTAGTATATATATATACACTTGGTGTTTTTGTCTCGGTATGATTTGGTCTGAGTTTATCCCCAAAGATTCATGTGCTAGAAGCTTTGTCCCCACTATGGTGGTTCCTTTAAGAGGTGGAGCCTGGTGCAAGGTAATTAGGTCATGGGAACATCACCTTTGAGGAGATGAAGCTGGCCTCATAGAGGGAATTCCTTCTCTTACGAGTGGGTTATTCTAGAAGCCACCCACTTGCTCAGCCCCTTCTACATATGGCTGTTTCCCTTTCTGCTTCTCTTCCGTGTTTCAGTATAGCCAGGGAGGCCACCTGAGACCAAACAGGAAGGGCCACCTGATCTTGGATTTTCAGTCTCCAAAGCTGTGAACTAAATAAACCTCTTTTTTGTTATAAAGTAGCCCGTTCCCTGCATTTTGTTATAGCAGTAGAAAAGAGACTAATGTAGAAAATCCACAGTGAGAATGGGATAGTTGCTAGTGCCCCCCCCCGTACTTGAAAATGTGATAGTGGCATTGGAACAGAAAAAGGGCAGAGGTTGAAAGAATTTGGAGGAGTTGGCTAGAAAAAGCCTAGCATGCTGTAAAGCGAGCATGATGGGTGATTCTGATACAGGTGAAGAACATCAGGAAACTAGGAAGGAGCTAAAATGTCCTACAGATTGGATCAGTGGTTGTGACCAGGATGCTAATGAGGTCTCAGATGGGAATGCAGAGCATTCTGTTGGAAATTGGAGTAAAGGTCATCCTTGTTATACCATCGCAAAGAACTCAGATGAACCCTGTCCCTGCCCCAGAGCTGCATGGAAAGCTGAATTTAAAAGTGATGACCTAGGATATCGGGTAAAAAAAAAAAAGTTTTCTTTCTTTTATTTTTTAGAATTTTTTTTTTTTGCGGTACCGGGGATTGAACCCAGGGGCGTTCTACCTCCGCGCTACACCCCTGGCCCTATTTTTATTCTTTATTTTGAAACCGGGTCTCACAAAGTTGCGGAGGGCCTCACTAAGTAGAGAGAGAGAAAGAGACAGGGAGAGAGAGAAAGAGAGAGAGAGAGCGAGCGAGCTGAGGCTGGCCGCGAACTCGGATCCTCCGGTCTCCGCCTCCCAAAGTACTGGGATTATAAGCGTGCGCCACCACGCCAGGCTATTTTTTACAATATTATTGGTGCAAATGATTAATACATCAGAGTGAGATTCAAAGCGATACATTCATGTATGAGATCTCCCATGCTCTTGGGTAGGCAGAATAAATATCATCAAAATGGCCATTCTCCCAAAAGTGCTCTACAGATTCAATGCAATACCCATTAAATTAACAAAGTCATTCTTCACTGACATAGAAAAATCTGTTCTTAAATTCATTTGGAACAACAAAAAACCCAGAATAGCCAAAGTAGTTCTCAGCAACAAGAACCACGCAGGAGGCATCACAATACCTGACTTCAAACTGTACTACAAAGCCATAGTAATAAAAACAGCATGGTACTGGCAGAAAAGCAGATACATAGACCTATG